>JAOTQE010026767.1:0-10463 GCA_025631205.1 Nesometra sesokonis
TGAGCCTCAAATTTTGAAAAAAATAAGAACATTGAGCCTGAGCAAAATTTTACTGGTTCTTATAAAAAAAAGTGTATTATAACATATATTCTTCAAAATAAGTTATTTTTAAAATCATGTTTTTGACATTTTCAACTAGGATTTCACACTCCCAGTTCTCTTAACCTTAGCAAGAAATACTTAATAAGATATAAAGTAAGTATCTAAAACATCAGCAAGGTCAAAATCTATAAAAATTTGACTTCTAAAATATGTAGTACATAATTTTTTAGTCGCTGATTGATCTAAAGTATCTTCTACCACAATTCATTTTTCAATTATGTGTATTCAGTGGCCATACAATACACAAAATTAGCGAAGGCCTGTGACGTCACAAAACTTGCCATCATGGGTATGTTATCATAACACAACTTGAAGTGGCTACCACAAAACATATGGCAAGTGTGAATGTTAACCAAAAAAAAAAGAGTTTAAATACAATATGAAGCAAGTGTGATCATTTTTAAAGCATCTACCTTAGTTTTAGATCAGTAGAACATAATTCGTTTGTTTTAATTTATACTTATATTGAAATAAACATAAAAAGTTAGGCCAAAGTTAGAACTCAGTTGATGCACTCAGCAGAGCTAAGACGATATGTGCACTGCCAGCATTGTGGGGGCCTAAAACCATTCATAAGTTTCAACAAGTTTGACAAATTTAAATAAAACTAAGCGTAGCTACTGAGGGAAAATATATGAATATATGCCAATGGTTTGGAATGAGTTACCAATGAAGAAGTACAAATAAACTTCAAAGTTGTTGTTTCAAAGCTCTTTTAACACACTGAAGTATACGAAAAAAGCACCCTCTATTTATTAACAAACCCACCAAACCAGATGTAAACAAAGTCGCTAATTCAGTGTATAAATTTTTAATTGGTGGATTAATACCTACCACTCCTTTTTCAATAACTTTATTCAGCATTACTATAACTCTACAGTTTTGCTCCCATACCATCTCCCAAAAGTGGCCAACTGTATTATCCTTTGGTCCCTGAAAAACACAAATAAACTTTTATTTTTATTTCAAGATTGTGCATATGATAAATCTGTTTTGCCATTGTGCTATTAATAAAAAAAAAAATCTTGGAAATTACCGTATCATACTCTCATACCGTAAGCAAGCGCCCTCTAGATGGAAATTTTTCTAGGCACTCTGTTTGGATAAGCACCAGTGGTGGGGCCAGGAATCCCCAGACAGCAGAGCAATACCCCTGACAGGGAGGGCACTACCAACAAGTAGGGCAAGGTTGAATTGGGCGCGTTCCAGGTTTTTAGTTTGATTAAAAAAAAAAAAAAAACAATGCCGTACTTTGCGTGCCTTTTTAGGTCGTTCAGTATTGGGGGCTTGACTGAACTAGTGCCGCCACTGATAAGCACCCTTCCTAATTTGAATAAGAACCTCTTCAATTTTGAATGGGCATTCAATGAGCTAACTAGCTGGTCCTATACAAAGTCCCCCCCTAATCTCCTACTTTAGAGCACCCGATAAAAACAATAAAAGAAAAGTGTTGAATGTTTTGTGCACGCCCAGATGTTTATTGGCGCATGTACATCAGTACTGTACACCAGGACAACACAAAAAACTAATGTTAAATGTTAAATTGTTACAAAAAACTTCAGTTATTTTAAGATACATTATATTATTAAACAATGATAAAATGTCATTTCCCAAAGTACCGATTTATTTTGTTGCATAGTGTATAGAAATTTCAAGCATCACACAATTAAAAAATAATGGTAAATTAACAAATAATCTATACAGTATTTGACAATGAAAATATTTAACCAGATTCTAAAGAAAATGACTTCTGTGAAAATATTATCAGCTCAAAGAGATTTGCAGATCCATATTTCATTTGAAGCTGAGAGAAATTTGATGTTTTTGTGATATTTCTGAGAATTACCAGAATAGCCAGACTGGCCTAGTTTTCACTAGCACTTTAATCATACATTGACAGGTTACTATGTATTGACTTGAATGCCTTTCTGTCTGGACAGTGGTTGAGTCATTCATTTAATTGCTTTTTATGAATGTTTAATCAAGCAGTATTTTCACAACCTACTTTAGGCGAGACTTTAACGTTTTTTCGCGAACCCTCCAGTGCTGAAAATTAGATTAAAATAAAACTAATGTTGTAATTTTGGCGTATTTAGCAAACCTTCCAACATGATTCTAAATTTTTAACAACAATTTAAAATTATTTATATATTCTAAACTCTGATTTGTGAATATTTTACCCAAAATACTGTACACATTTTGTGTTAAATAATTGTATTTATAACATTTTTTCTGAAAATATTTCTTTTTATTCAATCTTCTGCTTTGTAGATACAACTTTACTTAGTAAGTAAAAAAAAAAACATTTTCAGGTTCAAGTCTAATTAGGGATTAAATTTTGTTTCCAACTGTTCGTTATTTCCCTATGCTCACTCTAACTATTTGCCAAGTCGCCAATGGCTACTGACATTGTAATTTGGCTAAATTAAAAATTACCTTTTTCGCCAAATTGGCTAAATGAAAATCCAAAAAACTGTCTATTTTGAGATCATTTTTATTGGTTTAAATAATTTGGCTAAAATTTATAATTTGGCTTAAATAATTGGCAAAGGAAAAATTTACTCTAGTGTGAGCATAGTTTCCTTCTAAAACTCAGTTCTGTTACACAGCAATAGATGGCTGAGTGGGTAAAATGTTTGACATGTAACATAAAATTCACCTTTTGGTTCAATTCCCATTTAGAGTTATGACAAAAAAAATGTTTTGAAACAATCAAGTACAATAAACCAAAACATATTAATTAATCAGACGGGTATTTGTAGAGCTCCATCTAGCTGGAGCTAAAAATATGTACTGTTTCACATGCAAGAACTAACCACACAATGAGTCTCACTGTTTATGACATCAAATTTAAATAATCAACAACATACTGTAAAACCCTTTATTTTTGCAACCCTTATTTGCGAATATTTGTGATAACACACAACTTTATTTTGGGAAAATACAGTAATAAGTTTGGCTATTGTAAAATACATGTATCCCTATATAAGTTTTGCTTTCATCATCTCCTTTTTGATAAACAAATTTTGAGAGGAAATTTGTCTACCAATGTCGAAAATCAGGAGTATCGCTGCCCAATGGATACTATAAATCATTTATAGGTAGATCAAAACCAACATCATTAACTTCAACCAAAAACAAATAACAGTCATTGTATACGACATAATAATAGTTCGAAACCATGTAAATGATATTTATTAAAAGTTCTCATCGCGAAAAAAAGGTCACGAAATGTTTCAAGTTATGAAATTGTGAAAGTTTAGGGCCATGAAAATAAAAGGTTTTAGGTATGAAGTCATATTTTTTGGAAAATTTTGTTTTAATTAATTTAGAATACAGTACTATGGTGCTTAGATTTAACACATTCCAGGTCAGATTTTTGAAGGGAAGCTTCATGTACCTGGAGATTTTCTGAGACTGTATATCTTTAGATTGTGGGTGTTTTTAAACCATGTTTCCATACATTAAAATGCCAAATGTTCATGTTTTGGGATACTTGTGAACATCTATAAAGCTTACATTACAACATATTGTGTTCTTATTGGAATGTACTAATAACTCTTCAAAATAAAATTCACAACATGTGACACATTTTGTAATGAGGCTTCACATATGTCATAACATAAACTACCTACATACCAATCATAAAATGATAGTTATAGGAATAATAAAAGACATCATTACCCTACTTAATAAGAACTTTGGATGGAACAAGTTCATTGACACATACTTTGCGACGAGGTTCCTCGTAAATGCTTCCCGAAATACTCGCGTGTAATGTGCAAGTTTCTGTAACAAGACTGTATTTATCGTGTTTTTATGGTATACTGAATTCCATATTAAAACTAAAAATATACTGTAACAGTATAATATAAGCACATGAAAACAGTACAGTAGTAAGTTTTATCATAGCCTAGCTGGGGTGTGATCATGCATATATACAGTATATCACTGTCTAGCTTAAAAGAAACCATATCAAATCATCAAAGTCTTAGGGACTGTTTCTACTGAAAACACAAAATAATCGATTAAAATCAAACGGTACTTTTTATAATAAGTGTCCTTTGATCTGCCCCTCAGTGAAATCGGTTAAATGACCATCATCCTGGTGATAATTACATTACCATTACCCATATGAAGAGCTCACGGTTTTGGGACGAGTTGGTTGGATTCGCTTGCAAGTTTGTTTACATTTGTAACTTAAAGTTTTACCAGAATATTCTCGCGATCACATACAGAAGAATAGCACATTTTAGCAAAGTTATCGATAATAAACAAACAATTTAATTTTAAAAATTAACATAATGACACAATAACGATGATTATGCTATGATTAATTAAGCCATGCTGAGGCACAGCGCAGCAGAACGTACGATCCCAGGCCAAGTGGCACAGCACGTGGTAGCCTAGGGCTGGACTGGTGAACGAAAGGATGATTTACTGATAGGTAGGATCATGGAATGTCATTTTTTTATTCCATGTGATTGAAATATGAATTTCTCTTGTTAATGACATGACGACAGTTCCCATTCGATCGAAGCTAGGCATGGGCCTAGGCTAGTTGTTTTGTTGTGCCTGTGATTTGAGCGAGGTCACCATAATCGGTATTTCTGCATTGCCACTAAAAAGTTTACCATGATAATCGATTATCTGCCATTACAACTCTTCATCGATATTTTTTAATCATTTTTTTTTCAATTGGTCCCATTTCTACTGCCAGAAAATAATTAACTTTTTTTAAACCAGTTTTTAATTGATTTTAGAAACAGGCCCTTAAAAGAAGCAAGATTCAACCTTTGAAATGTTAATGTTACCCAGTCTTGGTAAATCTAATACAATTTTACTGATTGATGTTTTAAAGATAAACGTTTGTTTTTATGTTAAAGGGCAGAGCAATACAATAACTTTTTTTGACCTAATCACATAATTGACGAGACCTAAAAGCACATTTTTGCATAGCCGAAGAACATCATTTTTAAAAATATGGGCCAGTTAGCCAGGAATTTTTTTTCTTTAAGACAACTTTTCCAGAAATAAAATGCTTATTATTTGAACATTTTTTTCCATTTCTTACAATTTTTGGAATAACATTATTTTTCTTACAAAAAAAATTAGCATAAATGAAAGTTAAAAAAACAAGAAGCTAACCCAGAGGATAAAAAATAATGTTGATTAGTAACTAAAACACAGATGGCAAATACAGCAGATACTGATTGTTCTACAAACATGGCAATGATGAGATGAGTTTGCGGAGGTGTTTTAAGGATTCTTGGAATTGGTTATCTATGTGTAAATCATCAGTGATGAGGTTTTCTACATTAAGAATACCGCGAGGCTTGTACCATCCAATAAAAAAAAAAAAAACAAGAATTCATATCTAGATGAGCTCCGACTTTTTCATCCTTCTAAATTGTGTAGATTATATGGAAGTACAGGTTCAATTCTCACATGATCTAAATGCTTGCAGGACTACAGTACATGCCAGATGTTCCGGGGCAACCACTTACCAGAAATCCAAATATTTGCATCGGGCAACTGTAATTCTTTAAACTTGTTGCCTGACGAGGAATTGTTATCTAGTCTCAAAGGGTGTTTTCCTTCCAAAGTCACCAAAATTCACACAAAAAAAATTCTAAGAGAATTTACCTGTTTATTGCTTCTAAAATAATCAATATTGTGTATTGACCCGTATATTTTTTTTAGTAAGTAAATTGAACTTTTTCCCCTGTTGCTAAACTAGTAGGCTGTGGATCGTTATCCATGCTAATGTCATCGAGGCTATTCTCGCCACAGAAACCGCCATCTTTACTTAATAGGAGTCATACGAATATGAAATTTCCATTGCATTCTTCAAAAAATTTCACACAAATGCAATGTGGTAATTAATTTTGATTTGAAATGATTCTTAATTAATAATTAGTAAATGTTTAGTAAGCATGCTATGCATGAGTGACTATAGAATACAGTACTATATGAGGGCTAGTAGCAATAGAACACTGTGAAACAAACAAATAGGTGGCTCCCTTTTTACTAACAGTAAACAAAAAATATGGTCAACACAACATCACTAGTTTATGCAAAGAAGCTTAGATAATTTTTATCAGTAACTGTGTTCTACTGTGATATTTTAGATATAAAATTATTATAAATAAAAAATGTGGTAACTATAAGCTTCCTTAGTACTGTACATTCTTATGGTAAATTAATAAGTTATGAAATGTCTCACTGTAAATAAAACAGCTATTCTATAATGTACAATTAAAAAATCATTTAGGCATAAAATGATTGTGAATTGGTAAAAAAGGGGCACCACCTATTGCTTTCTATTGTTGTGATGTAAGCAGTATTGTTCTCCATTTATTTGAACAAGCAGTAATATTCATGTGCTAGTTGTAGGGATGTCCATTTAGCTTGCAGGATAATAACAGTGATGGAATTCATCTGAAGTACCCGGGTTGAAGTCCAGGAAGAATGCAGATTTTTTAGTGATTAGATCTGCGACTAGATCAGGTTCATGTACACTTAATGCTACATTGATAGAAATCAGAGGTCCCAAGTTTGAGAAGTGCAAAACAATGAGATTGTATGTCGGATGCTTTGTCAATCAAATTTGCGTAAATGCAAATGTGCGACGCGTCACGATAATAATAATTTATTTATATAAATTGTAGTTAAAACTGAGCAGAGCTGGTATTTTTTGAAGGGACATCCGATTTTGCTCTAGGCCAAGGAATATTTTTGGGAGACATTTAAAATTGTCAGGAGAAAAATGTATTTTTTCAGGAGGGCGGGAGATGACTCAAAAAACCAGGAGACTCCCGCCATTTTCAGTAGACTTCGGATCTCTGGAAAATACAAGAGGGCAAGTTAGAATTAGGCAACCAAAAATTAATAAATAGGTTTCCTGCATGGCAAGCAGATATTCTAATATTCTGCAACTCTTAGCAATCCATGAACCATAAAAATATGTTTCATTTCAGTACACTGAAGGATCAATAACATTTGCATAAAAAGGCTCATAAGTAGTGAACTGTTACCGATTCTTAGAAAGAATTAAATATGCAGAGTATAGAAGCATGAATGAGTCATGCATTTCAGTATACTGTTACCCTATACTCAACTATAGAGCTGAAAAAATAATATGTGCACTGGCTACCAAGTCTGCTAAATTAGGCCTAAACAAATTTTACTGGAGCTTAGAAAAAATGTACAGACTGGGCACCAAGTCTGCTACAATCGGGCCTTTAAAAAATTGTTGTTTTACAAAAGTATAAGATTTTACAAATTTGGGTTAGTGATTTCATTTATTTTGTGAGTAGGTTAGTTCTACAATTTGATTTCCGCACTGCTCCTCTAGCCAGATATGAACAAGGACGAGTGATAAGGAAGAGCAGTGTTGCAGTATCATATTGTATATTGCGAAGAAAAAAGGAGAGAAAAAAAACTACCAAGAAATGTCTGAAAAACCTGATCAAATTGCATAAAATATAATATGGCGCATGTTTTAAAACCAAATGGCTATGTGTAGTACATTAATGGTGCCTAGCAGAGTCTTTGGACTAATAAAGCATTCACTAACTTACAAAATAACCTTCTCAGAGGTTGATTTGCGATTACTAATTAGCAACAGCTACACATTATTATCTTTTACTTGCAAAACCAGTTCATTTGATTCTTTGCAAAATCATGATCAAAGTTCTTGCATTTAGAATTGAGAAAACTGCATTAGCAAATTGCTTATCAGTTTATCATACAGTACAATACTGTACATATTTGAAAATTGTACAGTATATTTGAAAAAAGTACAGTTGTATCAAAGTTGAATATGTAAACTGTATATTTTAAAAATGAATATTTGTTTTAATAATTATTTTTCTATTTCTGCCTATTGTGGAAAACTATATTTGAAATATATCCCTTCTTTGGCTTGTCACTGCCACATTGTCTCTCTATCCAGTGGTATGTGTGAGGTACTAATGGCATATCCACTTACAGAGCTACACCATTATAGAATGTGTTCCAAGATTTTTATTGTGAGTTAATACAGTACACTTGTTTCAAACCAGGTTTAAAATTGCAAATACTTTATTTTTAGTTTAATAAGTATGTTACTTACCTGAGTTAAAATGTACTTTCTGCCGGCCTTTTTGCCATGAACAAGGCTGGCATTTATATAATCGCATTTAGAAGATTGCAATTTTACACGACTGTGATCATCTGTAAAAAAAGATTTTGTTTTTTAATTTTATCATTATATTTATTACCATCACCATCAACAGGCTGGAAACATCCAGTGTATCAGCTTGGGCTCATGACAGGTATTTTGTTTTATATTACTGGACAAGATTTTAGATGATCACCATTAAATTATTACGATAAACCACAGTACCTTGTATTACAATTAGTTGGAATAAGCATTTTTACCTTTTTATTCCAAATGAATAATTTACATATGTCCGAGGGTTCACAAAAAAGTCTCACCTAAATTATAATATTCTTCCTGCAAACAATTTTGAAATTAAATAATCCACATCAATAAGACAAAGAAAGTATTTTGCAATAAATTCTTTAAAGAATGATCAGAGGTACTGTAGTACAGTATTGGCCAAATGTAACAAATAGTGAAGTTTACAGTACACATTTGGACCCATCAACACACACCTCTAGATCACTCACCTGGTGTTCTTACCAATAGACCACCAAGACTATATATCACATTTGAGCTTAAACAATACAGTACTTACTTGCCCCCAGAGGGACAACCTATTTCTAAATTTTAGTTGCCCGAAACAAATTCCACTTGCAATCATTAAGATTTTTTACCAAGTAATTGTAAGTATCAGTAAGTGGTAGTTACAGGCTAATAATTTGATGGGTGCCTTTCAAGGGTTGCCCAATGCACATAATAAATTTTAATTAAAGCTTAAAAGTATTGCACCGCCTACCGGGTTAAGGTAAGTAGTGGCTGAAAAGGTAGTTTTTGAAAGTTCAAGATGGTGGCCAAGCCATGCGACATACTGTAGGGTGTCCATTTTTTAACTTGTCAGTTGGGGTAAGGTAAGGAGTATGGCAGCCATGGTGTGCCTATTTTCAAAATCGTCTGAGATATTTACCTTATAAGTTGATCCTGAAAATTTGGATATAATAATAAGTTATCATGCTCACAATTAAAAAAAAAACAGGAAAAAAAGAAGCAGCTCAAATTAATACCTCTCGGAAACACTATAGTGTTTAACGGGCAGTACAAATAATACATTAATGTAAGATTAAGGTTTTCAAATTTCAGAGATGTTTGAAATATTGGCTGTGAATTTCATGCTTATTAATCATCAATAAACCAGCAGGCTGAAACAGATACTGTAACTAAATTTGATGTCCAATGATGATATTCTGAGAAAATGATAACCACAGCCCTTTCCAATAATAACTATTTCATTGACAAACTTCTATTGTTTTTTTCTCAGAACTACTTGTACTAATAACATACCACACTTTTACTACCTACTGTACATGCCAAAATTAGTCATTTAAAATAATGGTTAGTTAGGCTGGATTTATTTTCAATTTGATTTTTTTTCAATTCTTACTAGGCTTCATGTTTGTTTTAAGCATTAATTAGTACAAAAACACTAATTACGACTTCTACTGGCAAAATGAAGCAAGTTAAAACTCTAAGGTTTCAGGTTTTAAGGGGCTACAATAGCTGATGGGTAAGAATTATATCAATTATACCATACAGGGATGTAGCTAAACAATCCAAGGGTGGGTGGAAACAATGTAAGGGTGGGTGGTAAAATGATTAAAAACAATAATTTTACCTTTTTCCATATGGTTAGAGTGGGTGGCAGGTTGAAATTAGGCTGGGTGGAAGGCCTTAAAATAAGCTTTAGGGTGGGTAGAACATTTTCAGGGTGGGTGGCCCGGCCTACCTCGGCCCAACATAACTACATCCCGGGTAACTAAATATTTTACATTATTTATGATGTCAAATAAAGAACGAAACATAGAATCAATTATGACCTCACAGTTGACATTCTTCAGAGTTATAGCAACACTCTTTTGATCAAAGTATCATACAGAAACATACATTGAATAAAGATTTGAGAAAATTATAATTGTAACTTGTAAATTGTAATTTGGGAAAATAACTTATCTTGCTGAACAGTGTGTGAACATTTTGAATCCTAAACTTGAGTCATTTCTGAGATAGCAGCACATAACTCTAAGCATAAAGCTTAAAATACAAGAAATTTCTGTGGCAAAACAACGTATCTTGCAGATTCTGTGGTAAAACAACGTATCTGACAGACTTTTGTAGCATATCCATGGCAAAACAACGTATCTGAAGATACGTTGTTTTG
>JAOTQE010026778.1:0-10462 GCA_025631205.1 Nesometra sesokonis
CGTCATGTTGGCTCACTGAGAGAGCGAACTTCAAAATGCTAGTGAACACGTTATGAATTTTGGGAGTGGACGTGATAATCAACTTCATGCATGCGCTATTCATCAAAATGACGTAAATTGCGTATCAATCAGTTCACATGTGAACGTGTAAATCGAAAGCTCCATAATCAAGCTTAAAGTGATCAGTAACAAAAAGATAACAGATGTCTTCCCATAAACAAAACCACCAGTAGTTGAAACTAGAACATTGAGGCATTCAATATATTGAATTCCATCTGAAGCCTTTATATAGAAGCTAGCTTTGTACCCTTCATATTAGATGAGTACAGTACACAGCTAGTATTCGATATAAGGACACAGGTAACTAACCAACATGAGTTTTAAAATTTCAAATAATGGTTTGACACTGAAACAGAACCATGCCTCCTACTACTTCCCACATTTAATTTGTAAGTACATTTTCAATTTTTTTCCTTGTAGGTTATGATGGTTCTGACTGTGAAATTGACATCAGCGAATGTTCAAGTGATCCATGCTTGAATGGTGCCCTCTGCATCGAACCACAGCTTGACATGTACGAGTGTCAGTGTCTCCAAGGGTTTGAGGGTACTAACTGTGAGATTGACATAAATGAATGCGAGGTTTTCCAACCTTGTCAGTCATATCAAGTCTGTATAGACCTCATAAATAATGCCATGTAAGTATATATATTTTATTCAGTAACAGACCATTACAAGTTGTCTTAAAGCTCAAGCCAGACTCTTCTTCTTCTTAACGTTTTCCGTCTTGCGACATTACGCTTTCCACAATTTGTTTCCATTTATTTCTGTTTAAGGCAAGATGATCTGTTCTGGTGTCAATATATACATATCCTTCGAGGTCTTTTTTAATTTGGCTGATCCAGTTACTTTTGGGTCTTCTTACTGATCATTTTACTTTTCGTTTAAGTTCTTCCATTGTCTGTTTGATTGGCGCTTTGTCTGGTAATCTGATAATATGACCGTACCACTTTAATCTCCTGCGTTTGATTCTTGTGCTCCATATTTCTTGTTTTGTTATGTTCATTGCTAATCTTATCAGTAAATTTAATATTTAACATTTTCCGTAGCATTTTTCTTTTAAAAATGTCTATGCTTTCTCTTAATGTTGTTTAGTACCCAAAGTTCACTGCTATATAAAAAGATACTGGCGACGTATGTGTCAAAAAGTCAACACTTTATATCTATGGACATATTTTTATTTTCTAGCACTGATTTTAACTTAGTATAAGCCATAGATGCTAACGATTTTCGTCTTTTTATGTCTTTCTCTGTGTTTAGATTACTTCCGAGATATTTACATGGTTTCCATTTTCCATCGGTTTTCCTACCTATTATATATTCTTCTGTTTAACTTTTGTTTATTTTTAGATTAAATTCTGATAATTTCTCTTTAATATTTTCCTTTATTTTATTAATTTATAGATAGGGAACTTCCATAGAATACATATCCACAAAGTGCAACTCCATGGAAGTGCCTACAATTGAAGTACATGTCCAGAAACCAACCGATCAAATCGTGTTACGTTTTAACACGGTTGCTACAACTAAAAACCTTATTTTGAATATTAAGACCATTTTATAACAGTCCACCCTAGATTACTAGTGTTAATATAAAAAATGATACTCTTGTAACTACTGGTGTACAATCAATGAAATTACATTTTTTATTTTTACCATTCAACAGGTGTGAATGTCCAGCTGGCCTTACAGGCTCTCTATGTGATGAATACATTGATAGTTGTCATAGCAACCCATGTCTTAATGGAGCAACCTGTCTCGATGGTAACTCCCGCTATGACTGCATCTGTTCCCGTGGTTATACAGGAACTAACTGCGAAGTCGATATTGACATCTGTGACCCGAATCCTTGTTTTCACCGCGGTACCTGCGCACCATTCCCATCATCAGAATTTGGCTTGGCATTTACTTGTCTCTGTGCTGAAGGATTTATCGGTAGGTTACTGCGTTTGCGTGTATTAGTGAGCAAACACAAAATTAGTACGACTTTTTTTAGGTGTGATTATTCAAATCGGCATTTACACAATGGGAATGGTAAATAAAAAATAATGAAAATTGGAAGGTTTTAAGGAAACTGAGACCGACAATGCTATAAAGTATGGTAAACACTTGAGGAATTTTTCTGAGCAAAGTGCCTAACATGTCACTTTGCTCAGCATTACCTTGTTACCGCACACTGAGCAAAATGCTTGCACACATAGAACATTCTTTGCATGCACGGCAGCTTTTAAAACAAGCTCCTTGGTGAAGTTATTGAAATCAACATCCTAAAGTTCATTTCAGTTGATATTCATGTGTGCATAGTTGTAGCAGTTTACTTAGTTTTGGCACACACTTTGAGCAAAGTGTCAAGAATAACCAAGGCTAGGCCAGACTTTTTTTATAACTTGTTTCGCAAACTTTTTTTATTTACTTTGCAGAGAGGAGGGTGGAATAAAAATAAAAATAAACTTTTATTTTCTTCATTAGCAAAAAAAAATTTCCAGGGTAATCAACGTGGAGGATAAGAAAAACAGAAAAAACTTATTAAACATATAAGTTTATTTTACCTTTACTTTTTATTAATTTGAAACTTAGTGGGATATCTGAAAAAGAGCTTGTGTAAGTGTCTAGAGGCAATTTGAGGTAAATATTAGGAACCAGACTTTAGCGCAGTTCAAGGTTTCTGAACAAACCTGGTTCTTCAGCAATAGGGAAATATACATGTCGGTAAAATATTTCATAATCATTCATAATCGGATGGCGGGATAAAAATTAAAATATTTTTAAAATTTTATTTTATAATGTTTCAAGTGTGTAGCAAGCTTGAGGGTGTACAATTGATGAATAATTTTGCATAACTATTCCAGTCAATGAATGCTTGTTTAAAATTGAATTTGAACTAATTGAAATTTTGTAAAGTGCACATGTCCAGTATGCTTAACAAAAACTTGATCTTCACAAGAATGAAATGAGTCGCATCGTAGGTGAGATCAAATTGAGAAAATCACAAAAATATATCTGATGCCTAATTTTGAGAAATTTAGTTTTAATAAATTATGAGTACTATGGTAATATACTTTTCTGGTCTGTTTTTTTGCAAGAAAGTGTCCTTCAAGGAGGTTTTCTGAGATTTGTAGTCTTTTAATTGTTTATTTTTTATTCCTTTATGTGTGATTTTCTCAAAAAAGTGTTTCCGTACATGAAAACTCCAAACGCTCATATCTTTTTTTCTACATATGCAAGGAATGTCATTCAAAAAACTGTAAATTGCAGCTTATATTATGCTCTATTAGAAGATACCAGTAACTCAATTGTAGTTTTTCCTACCATGGAACTCATTTTGAGGTAGGACCTTACATTTTAATGTGTAAAGTACTGCTATAAATAGCTTGGTTTTAGAAATTAATCAGAAATATACATGGTTTTATTTATTTTTCACTTAATTTTGTAGGTGCTCAATGTGAGGGCGATATTTATGAGTGTCGTTCAAGCCCTTGTCAAAATGGTGGTACGTGTTTGGAATTGGTTGACGGTCAACAGGGTTTCTCATGCACATGTCCGAGCGAGTTCATCGGTGACCTATGCGAGGTTGATAGGTACGGGTGCATCTCTAGCCCATGCACTAATGGAGGCGTATGCCAGGATACAGATACAGGTAATGACCATATATAAGCATGATGATGTCTTGTTTTTATCACATTTTGTCATGTTTATGCCATATAGTAATAATTATGATGATGTCATTAACCCTTTCACTGCGGGGTGTTAGTCCCACCTATGTGCGGGACATGTTTGTATGGAAAATAGGTGATTTTTAAATAAATGTCAAAAAAATACTAAACGATATTTTTCAAAATTATTTTTGTGTGTTAGGGTGGGCAATATGTTGGCCTATTGTGGGAGGGGAAAAAATTGAAAATTTGCATAATGATGACGTCACTATCCATGTTTATTCAATTTTTCATCAAATCTGTAAAAAACTACTTTTTCTTCAAAAAATGTTTATGGAATACATTTTTTACACTTGAACATAATGCAGACACATACTATGAATACAAATATCAAAAGTTTTAATGATTTTTGTCATTTTTATAACAAAGTAGACATAAATAAAGGTTCTCGGTAAAATCATGAAAAAACATGAATTTTTTATAAAAAGTATAGAGGGCCCATATTATGGGAAATGCGTTTGTTTTTTAAATTGGAAATTTGACATAAATGATATAGAAAGTAAATAGGACGGGTTTAGCAATAGCCAAGTATGTTAAAATAACGATTTATCATACCCCCGGTAGTACTGGGGTAGGCCGTTTAACGACATTTTATTATCCCTGGTAGTACCGGGGGCATGCAGTGTAAGGGTTAATGTTGTACAGTATATACATATGATGATGTCATGGTTGAAGCGCTTTTGTGCTATACAAATGTACTTTAGGAGATCGAAAATATTGACGGTCCGAAAATTTGGTGATTATACCTGAAACATGCATGGAATTAATTTTTTTTAAAATATTACAGGCATAGGATTGATAAATTGAGTTTTAAGGGAGCTGTTATTCATCCTGTTGTCATTTCCAGATATTTGATGAACAGAAAGAAAATATTTTTTTGAAAAGTATAGATTAGTCATTAACACAAACCCACACCTCATCCTTTACAGGTTACCAATGTCAGTGCCCCAGTGGATGGACTGGCGTAAACTGCGAACTTGACATCGATGAATGCCGGAGTATTGGGCCTTGTTCCAACGGTGGGCAATGCGTGAACCACTACGGCACGTACGAGTGTGCATGCAACTTGCATTGGACCGGTCAGCACTGCGAGGTTGATGTGCTAGAGTGTGCCATCCTTCCACCAGTCTGTCTCAATGGAGGGGCATGTATTGAGCAAGCGGGCCTGGATCCTACGTGCGTATGCACGCAAGGGTTCATGGGTCAATTTTGCGAGGAGAACATTGATGAATGTGAATCGTCTCCTTGTCAAAATGGAGCAACTTGTAATGATATTGTTGCAGGATTTGTCTGTCAGTGCATTCCTGGATTTGAAGGTGAGAATGATTTCTTGAGCCCATAGCTTTATTATTAACCACTAGATGATGAACTTAACACTGTAGGATTACAGTATGTGTAGACATAATCTCAGAAGTGGCTGCCAGCGTTTAGCACTAACTTAAGTTAAATGATTAAAACTATTTTATACTTATACTTTTTTAACACACTTTTATCATACAAATTATTGAATTATTTATATTTTATTATCATCAATGTGTTTGATATATTCAAAAATTTTATATCAGTTTGGTGGTGCAATGTATGTTATGCAATTTTGCTAATCACGCATTCAAACTTCCGTGATATTGAGTGTGCTGGTTTTAACATAGCAACGGGGCGCAATTTCAATGGATTAGTTTATTTATTGAGTTTGCTTCCATGAACAGCCTCATAGCTGCTATTAAACTTCGTTATCTCCTGATGTCGTTCCAACCAAAAGATATTACCTTCATCTACCAATGAGTTTAAATCCTACTAATCTCAAAAGATTGGTTTTTTAAACTGCATATTTGCCATTTGTGTACATTGAGGCTGCAATTCATAATCCTTATTGGAGTAGATTTTCCACTACCAAAAATAGTTGCGAGTTGGCCAAGGCTCCCTATAACACGTGCTAATATTTTGGCTGTAAATGACAGCACCCTTTCTTTATCTTTTGGACTATTGATCTGGTAAACAAGCCCAATATATCCAGGAGCAGATTGTTATAAAATAGTGAAACTTACAGAATAAAGCTGTCTTTTACACTTACATGGTCTTAGCAAAATCACCTCATTTAGACCATTACTATAAAACAGTCTTTTTTAAGACCGCACTGAGTATTGAATCTCAAACAAACATTCCATAGTAACTGTAGTTGAGGGCGCTATTTTAGGTAAATATTTGTTTCCTGTAGGAGATTTAATTTCATGGTATGGTGTGCGAATAAACAGTTATATTTATAAAAAAAAATCTTTAAAAATTTTTTTAAACAGGCAATACAAGGTCAAATAAGGCTGACATCGTAAGTGATTTAAGACCATAACTCCCTACGAGCCGGCTTTATTATTTAAGACCGCTAACTGCTAAGACCACGGTATAGCAATGGTCTATAAAGATTGTGTTGTGTGATGTCAGAATTATATATGGTCTTAACATTAAGACTGTCTAAGACCGCTTATAGCAATCCGTTCCTGAAGTCTTAAAAAAATATTGTTTATAGTAAAATTCACAATTAATATAATTCACAACATTATTGTTTTTATCATTACAAGGTTCAACCTGCTTGCTCAATATCGATGAATGTGCATCATCGCCGTGCCTTAACTTTGCAACATGTGCGGATCAACTTAACGGATACTTCTGTGCATGCCCGGCCGGTTACAACGGTACACGATGCGAAGATGATGTGGATGACTGCTCGCCTAACTTTTGTGCCAATGGTGCAACATGCATTGATCTTCTCAACTCGTTTACTTGCCTATGCATGCCAGGATGGGAAGGTAATTAGACAATTATACTTTAAGTAATTTTTTTTACATAATGTTTTTTACAATTAGCATTGGATTCAGCTGAAGAAAATATCTATACATAAACTAATCCATTGGTATTCATATAGCTTTTTATACCAAGTGATACAATGTACAGTAATGAAAATTAACCATTTCTAAAAAAAGACTGAACAAAAATAAGTATAGGTGATCCAATGTCTATAGCATAAATTCCTCTATAGAGTCGGTCCCTTCACGGCATCTATTTTGTCGTGTTCACCACACAATTTGGTTTAGTCGGAGTCTCATTTACATTGGTTTTGGCTCAAATAGAGCTGAACTCAATGGAACGGAGAACTGAAACCATGTGGACAAGGTGTATTTTTTGTTTACGTATAGCATGGGCCTTACTCTGTAATGCTGCTCCACTGTTTAGCTAGTCCTAGTTTAGCTAGTCATTCATGCATTAAAGGTCAATCTTTTTTTTAATTATCTATTGACCCCAATTAAAAAAACCGTCTCAAAGGATCGACCCATTCCTTAAATTTAAGTTAGACCCATTGAAGGATAATGAAGGAGTAGTGATTTTAAGGTTTGTCCACAACAAAAACATGTAAAGCCTGTTTTCTGTTGATCATTAATCCCAATAACGACAATTGTGGAATGGCGTTTTTGGTCTTTAATTTTGAAAGATATTCACAATTGACAAAAAAAAGTCACTCTCGATGTTAATCCTGATGTCAAAAAATATTAACGATTTAAATGGTTAAAGTTAAAATTACTTCAACTTTAACGATTTGGATAATTCAATTTGGATACTCGCAAGGCAACACATCCCGTGGCAAGCGATAGACAGGAAAACAGTCTTTATTGGCTACTTGACTCCGTTCCACCAAGTAAAAATGCACCTGGTAAGCGTGAGGTTTATTTTTTTGGTGGTCACTTTCAGGAGAATTAACTCTACTTATAAATAATACAATTTATTGTTGCCATGGTATTCTGTCTCTAGGCCAATACTGTACCATTGAGATTGATGAATGTGGATCATCTCCTTGTGAAAATGGAGCGACCTGTGTGGATGAGGTCTACGGCTACACATGTCAGTGTAGAATTGGCTATACAGGTAAATATTCATAGATATAAACAGTCATAGAGGGCTATTCTGCGTAAGACAAATATAAACTGAGTCCAGACTATCAAATTTTTTTGATAAAAAACTTTGATATGGCTATATTTAGTCGTGATGACATCACATCAATACTAATACATGAACATATCATTACCATATATGGGTACATCAAGAGTTAATTTGTGAAATAAAATTTGATAGAGCTTTTAACGTTAAAGGTTGCATATTTGTAAAGTGAGAAATAATTGGGTCTCTGTGCTGTAAAATAAGTGAAAGGAGAAAAGATAAAAAAAATAGCAAAGAAAAAATCCTCAGAATCCTGCAGTCAAACTGGATAGGTATATGATTGCATCACTGACAAGAAATATGTTGGAATGTACCTTGGCCAGCACCAGTTGAGTCTTGACAATCCCAGATAAGGGCGCCTGCTATCATGGTAAAAGTAGTGAGAAAGTTGGTGGGCATTCAACAGTTACACATGCATGTTTTTCCAAATTTGACCACCCCCACTCTTGTTGCTATTTGGGGCAAGGCATGGCAAAACCACCAAGTTGTCGCAAAGGAAGTTATTGAGAAACAACAAGAAATATAAACAAATACAAAGAAAATTTTTGTATGTTTTGTTTCATAACTTCAGTTATAGATGTCTGATTTTGATAATTGACCCCTCATTTTAAAGCTTACATTAACTGTATTATGCTTTCAGTAATAACTCCATTTTGCAATTTTGCGACAACTTGGTGGTCTTGCCATGACTTGCCTCATTTGTATTTTCAGCTTGACCACACCCTACCCCTGTACATACTCAATGTTATGGATCAATTGCTACTGCAAGCCACACAGGTGATGTATTTGATATGCATGTATCAAATACACCCCCTACCACTCTGTGCGTATGTAATTGTTGAATGTCCTAGCTGACAAGGGATCGTGAAAAAAACACATAAATCAATGTAGACTCATGGTACTCTGCATAAACAGACATACATAATATTAATTTAAATATAGAAAAAAGATACCTTTCGGAACAATTACTCTGCACTTGATTTCGTTGTTAACAGGTTTCGGCCATATCTCATGGCTATGATTCACCACTGCGATGGCGCCTTCTTCTGATGAAGAAAACGAGAGGCCCTCTATTGAGGGAGGTCTCTGATGAGACTGGAGTAAACTGCTGGCAATTCCAAACCAGGGTCTTTGTTTAAACTGGGTTGATGTTGGTGTATTTCAATGGCTTCTCTGATGTGGCGTTTCCATTTATCCGGGTGTAGGCTCATGATTTTAAAGCTTTCATCTATGATAGCATGGTTCGTACCGAGACAGTGTTCCTGGATAGATGTTACAGGACGAAGTCTAGGGTTCCGGTGGTCTTTGACCCTAGTAGCCAACTGACGCCCTGTCTCACCGATGTAAGAGTCAGGACAGTCACCACAGTTGTATTCATATACTACACCGCATCTCTCGAATGAAGATGACTGATCCTTGATCGAAGGCAGAATGGATCTGATAGTGTTAAACGGCTTATGGTATATATCGCCGCGATCCTTTCAGAGACACCTCGAACAGAGTATTTGTTCCGAAAGGTACCTTTTTTCTATATTTTAATCACTAAAAAAATGGAACACAGAAGTCTTCAGAGTATCATAATATTAATTGTTTTTGCTTTCTACTCATGATTAATTGGTATTTCTTTAATTCTATTAATTTCTCTTTTTATCTGTTTAGGTCCAGAATGCCAATTCGATGTGGATGAGTGTTCTACCAATCCTTGTATCTTTGGAATTTGTACCGATTTCATTGGTTACTACACATGTCGGTGTTTCGATGGTTACCGAGGTAAACAATCAGTCAGCTTTGTTTGAAAAGCATATTGTATTTTTTTTAAACTTTGCAAGCTTGACCAGTATTGCTGAATAAAAGTCTTCACGAGTCACTTTTCTTGCAGTACAGTTTGTAGTAAACAATATACCATATGAGGCAGTTACCAAAATTCCTATCTAGTTTGATATTTTTCGTCATTGTTGGTCGCTCAAACTTTCAGCCAAAACTAACTAATTTTGCTAACTTTCGTAACTGTGCATTGTCATATTAACTGAAGCACAACAATTTTATTACCCTCAGTAATTAGGATGTTGAAAGCTTTTGCATGTAATGCAATGTTCTATGTAAGCAATGTTCTATGTTTTGTAATTATTTTGACTCCAGGTGTGCAGCAAACTGCTGTGTTGAAGTACTGTAGATCCCTTTATTTTCGCAGCCCTAAATGTTCGCGATTTTATGATTTTTAAAATTTCGCAACTTTTATTTTCGCGATGGGACGTTTTCAAAACACAATATTTTTGCGATTATTACCTGTTATTACGTTGGACATAAATCTGTTATTTGTTCGGAAACTATTTTTTAGTTAAGAACCATAATGTTTTAAAACTAGAGTGCTTGTCCATGGTAATCAATGTAAATATTGTGAGGTATCAGTATCAGGCTATCATAGCAACGGATCGCGATTCGACTCTGGTTGCTAGGCCTAGATAGAGGCTAGGCCTAAGCTGTTTTCAGTTGTCAATTTAATTTCCACGATTTTATACACCCATTGCCACGTAGATTTACTGCCCTCCATTAGCCTACGATTGTTTATTGACCAATAATGGGAAATGTCGTTTCAAAAAAACTTGATTTTGGTATTATTATCCGATCTTCGGTAATTTATCTTGCAAATTATTTTTCAATGAACATGTGTTTACTGTGAGAAGCATTCGACCTCGAAGTGTATAG
>JAOTQE010026789.1:0-22009 GCA_025631205.1 Nesometra sesokonis
TGGTTACTTAAATCGTCAAACAAATTAGACCCCTCGCCAATTGTGTCAAACAAATGAGTACGTAAATCTGAATAAAATATAATATATATATATATATAATATATTCATTAAAGTAAAATTGTTCTTACGATGGGAGCGGGCGGCGCTGGCTGTTCTCTCTAAAATAACATACATGCATAGACGAACATAAATAGATGGAAAACGAAACCCCCTCTTTTTTTTAACCTTAATCTTCCTTTCCTGGTGAGCAAGACCTCTAGTTCTCAGCCTAGAGTAGGGTCCTTTATCTTCACCTAACACCGATTTTTTTTTGTGCGATGTGAACTTTGGTGTAAACACATATAGCTTTAATTCGCACATGGAGAAAACAAATTCCTTTGATTTGTAAGAGGGACATTGGTTTATTGTGGGACTGTTGTAAATTGATGACTGAGGCAATGGGTACCTGCCAATAAGGTTTCTTACGATAGGTCTAGTAAGCGATTTAGTAAACAGTAATCTCTATGTTGACTTAAGTATCAAATAAACGATTTCAAATGCTTAAAAATTGGAAAAAATCAGAGAGCACCGTTATCACCCGGCTTGTATCGAACATTTAATTTTGTAAATTAGAAAATACCGAGTCGCAAAAGAAAATATGAAACGCCGCAAAAAAACACATTAGTGCCAAAGTGTATAATTTTTCCTTATAATTAACCCAGTCTAACTTACGAGGTTTGGATGTTTGTATGTAACTTTCAATGCGTCCACTTCACGAGGCATAAACTTATTAATGTACTCCGACGGTGCTTCCTTTTTCGAAATAACCTTAATCGCAACCTGTAAAAACGGATCAATTATTAAGATCTGTTTATTTAAATGCATATATACCATCAAATAAAATATATAAGCTTACCCATTCTGCTACCAAATCAACCAGTACTACTAGGCCTTATATGAAAATCTTAGGCCTACTATCATAGATAAATAAACAAGATTTTATTTTTATAAAAATGCACTGCACCAAATTTCTTCCTATTGTAACGTTTACATTTGTTTAACCAGGGAACAGTTAAATTGCACTGTTAACTGTTCCCTGCTGTTAACTGTTCCCTAGTTTAACATAATAATTTGATATATCGAAAGATCTTCCGATTTATTTTAGTCTGGTAGTATAAACATCAAGATCAAAAAACCAATAATTTGATCTGGTTAGTTATAAGTCCTTGGTCGTTGAATTTATTTTTCGTTACTCCTAGCAACATAGTGTGCTACTTATAATGTCGTAATACATTGAATAATACTCTGAATTTTTATGAATCACAAAATAACAAATAACTGTCTTGAATTCTTAAAGGTAGAATAGGTAGGAGCCGTTCTGAGGTTATGTCGTAAGTTGGACATATCCAGTGTGCTCCCAGGACACCATTAGGCGTCATCTGACGTCATTAATCTGTACATTAGTTTGTCTAACGCATGCTCAATTCTATATTATATTCGATTTAATCAGATTTTCCAGACGTTTCTTGGTGGTGCCTTCGCAGTATAGCTTACCGCTTCCTACGGTTTTTGATTGCTACTCACTCATTTTCGTTTCTGCCTCCAGGGCGATGCGAAAAATACACAGGGGACCTAAATGGGGCATCATTGGTAATATAATAATCTATTTTTTGAACATTTTGAGAAAAATACATTTCTTGCCTAGGCATCCATTATTAATTATATAGAAATAGTTATAGAAATACATTTTCCTTTAATTTCATCTTACCAAATTATGTCCTTTTTCTTTCAAATCTGTTCTTAGGCGCTCGTATCGCTCGAGTTTCCTGTCCACCACTCGTGCCAGCTTTACCTTGGCGTAGGCTCCCGTCCCTAGAGTCGTGTCGGTAAGTATATACCCATGTCTTTTACAGTCTGCCGTTTCAATGGCAGTGTACTGTTGTTTATTTTTCACATAGCTAAATTGCTGCCCGGAACCTGTCTTTGTCCCGGTCATTTGAAGTTGATTGCAGCTGATAATTAAGAATTAAGTTATTTTATATTCATCATAGCGCTACATCTGACGTGTAAGAATGTGTAATCCAGTATATGTTACTGGAGAAACCGTTGCCACAACTACGACTGACTGCGCGCGTGGTGAAAATGCACATAGCAACCCCGCGCCGGCCGCGCGGAGCGTTCCGGTTTGGTGTTCAAAACCTCCGCTACTACTTCTAAAGTGCCATACGTGATACACGCTTCCGCTTTCAAGACTTTCCAACTCGATCTCTTGCCAAGTTTATAGTTTATCTATTAGAATCGTTGTTTTTTTTAAAAATATGGTCCATATTAAGTTAGTCGTTGTCTTCCTCTTGCCCTTTTCCCATCAGCTTTTCATTATAGAACTAGTAGTTCTACAGATTATTTTCGGATAATATGGTCAAGAGAAAACATGATTGTCGTTGCTTAATGATTAATGAGAGCACTTCTTTGCCTACTCCTAACATCAACGAATACAATTTTATTTTGCCAATTTTGCTCACTGCCACACGTTATATTTTATCCACTGCGACTTTGACTCAAACCAAATTAAAAACATTTTTTGCGCAAACTGCGTGCAAAGTTCTATGACTGACCAAATAAGTCACGCCTCAACGGCTTTATAACCTCGCCGTCTTGAAAATTTTCAGGTGCTTGGACCCTATTCCGGGAGAAAATTTCAAAGGTTGATTACACTTTGGGTTAAGAAATCCACTCTACAGAGAGATTTACTAAGTTGCTGTTTAAAAAGTTTTGAGTGACTTCTTTGCTGGCTCCTCATAGAGCATTTACTCAATATTGCTGAAGTGCGTGAAGGCTTTGTGGACATTAACCAATCAAAATGGAAAATTACACTGATTCTCTCTAAAGCCGGGCACTCACTGCGTCGTGCGACGTTCGTACGACTATACCGTCCCTCCTTGTGTGGGTGTGTGTGGGTGTGTGTGTGTGTGTGTGTGGTTTTTAGACATGATGACAGTTTTCTACTCGTCAACCGACGGTCCGTTAAGCGATTTCAGTGTTGAATCATTAAAAAACGTCGGCCTCGCGTTTAGCAACCACACAAACAGGGAGCGACGGTTTAGTCGTGCGGTCGCACGACGTAGTGAGTGCCCGGCTTAAGACGCAGCTTTCTTACAAATATGAAAGAAAATTTCCATATATAAAGTATAACCACACTATACACCAGAAGTAAAGAAAAGAAGAATTGGTTAAACATGCACGATTACTGGATAATGAAATAAGTCGATATCTTGATGAGTACTTGTATTATTTATTCATAATGTTGTTTAATCTTCATATCAATTGCTAAATTTACTGTTGTAAACAAAGTAATAACCACGATTTATTGTTCATCATGAAATAATAATTTCAATTTAATCGGCTTTAATCATGTTCGTATAAAAGGTTGTATTAAACTGTTTGTTGTCTTTTGTGAGTAGAGGTAATTCTTCACTCCTGCAGCCTACGCGTCTTTGAGACATAGTAGTAAACATACGCGGGCTGAGTAAGACTACATGTGTTCAACAGTATGAGAAACAGGTCAATCTAAAATACAAATGAAAAGTCGATTGGGAAATTTATACTGTGCAAATGTATACGTATGATTCAAATCAACACACAACCATCAAATACATTAAGTCATAGCCACAATACGCATACAGTGCTCTAACTTTACAAATTATTTCAAACATTATGCACAGGTGGTGATATTTGCCTAAGAATCACTTCTCAACATAATACATCACTAGGTATCTTAATACATAATATCAAGAAATACAATTTAGTGAATTAAACAAAAGTATTGTTCATCACTATACTTCACTCCTGTTGGTCGTTCGGTCGTCCCCATACGTTTAATAATTTTTCTTATCCTATTAGTTAAATATTATCAGTTTCTTACTAATGTCTGTAAACATCTTCTTTGTTAATTTGTCAGCATGGTCTATCGGTCATTTAGTTGCAAAAAAGGACGCATTGCATGGACAAAGTATCGTTTGTTGACAAAATAGCGTTTTGGTGACACAATACTTCTGTCTTCGGTTTTTATTACGTTTAATATTCCATTTCTTCAAGTTGTAATTGTCTTATTGGTTTGATATTATCAGTTTGTTAGGATTAATAATTATAATAAAGAATTGTTCACCGGTGATTTTTTTATGTGTTCGCCCATTTATACCGAATATAAGATTACCGAATTCTGTTGCACACATAGGCCTTAAAACTGTACATGTTTAAATAAAAAGGTTGCATATAAATATACAGCGAGGGTAACCATCTTGTTGGAACTTAGAAGAATCCAACTGTAAGTAAATTATAATCTTGCAAACAGTTAATTCAAATACACAATACAACCTTGCCTTATAATCTGTTCTCGTTGTACATACCCAAGGAAATTATTATCATCGTTTTGAGAAACACGGTTTACCCGTTTTCTCACTTCATATGTTATAGGCATGGTAGTAAAAATTAACTATTCTGGCCATGCATTTGAAACTAACTTTATCGAGGTTATCAATTGCTTTGAATAATATTTTATTGCTAGAAATCTTACAATTTTCCGACAATTAAAACAAGTATTTGTATCTCGATTATCTCTTGTTCTAAATACTACTAAATAAGCCATTTCACTATTTCAACTGCGCATGTGCAGATTAATGTTAAGTAATAAAACGACGCGCGGCTCTTATCAAAAAAATGTAATTGCCGCGCGTCGTTTTATTACTTGACCTTAATGTACACATGCACAGTTGAAACTGTGAAATGGCTTATTATATTCATTTCAATAAGAGCCGCGCGTCGTTTTATTACTTGACCTTGGTAACGCACCTGCGCAGTTGAAACCGTGAAATGGCTTATTGTTTAAAAAGCACTCATCTATGAAGAAGGATACACTATCTTATTAATTAATCAAACGAGTTGAACCTCCGTAAGCTGACACCCTCGGGTCTGAGAAAAGTATCCGCTTACGAGAGGTGTCCGCTTACGATAATTTCGTTCGATAGAGGGCCAAATGCAAAATCATGGTTTCCCATCAACATCATGTTTTACAGGTCAACAAACCATTTCTTTTAATTGGTCCTCCCCGAATTGCCACAGAATGTTAACAAATTTGTTCTTTGAATTTCAAAGAGAAATCTTCATCCATTATCGATTAACTTTTTAGTTATTAGCTCTGAGACGTTTAGTCTAAATGGTTCACCCAATACACCTTACCGAATCGTCACTAAAATTTTGTCAAATATATTGGAAACCAAGACTTTTAAAACTTTTTAAAGTTACAGTCAAACCCGTTTGCTAGTTCTCTAGATATTAAGTTTGCATCTTTTATCTTTAACTGGTCCTCATATTCATTACCCCGGATGGTCATAATGTGAAAGAAAATGCAGATCTGTCAATCAGTTTTTGGTCTATACTGTAGGCCTATATATCTTGGACCTTTCCTTTAAATTGCACTTTAATACATCTCACATTGGACCGTCACTATAATTTTGTCAATTATACCCACAGGAAGCACTTTCTTCCAAGTTTTAATTGAGAATCATTCGCTATTTCATTATGTGTACATTCCCATTAGGGAATTTGATCAATTTTACCCTACATTTTTTGTAAATTAACCACCTCGCTGGCTTATCACATTAAATGTTTATAAAGGATAGGAATATACTGTATAGCTAAGTAAATCAAATTATTCATTGTGATAAGACTTGACAAAACTTTCTAATAGGAATATACTCTTAATGTTCTCTAGATATTAAAGTTTGAAAACGTTTTCTTAAAATGGCTCCATGTCTACACCCACGACGGATCGTCACTAACATTTCGTCAAAAACATATCGAACAATGACAAGTACTTTTGGCAAGTTTCCTTCGGACATATTAATTGGTCTAGATATATTTCCTTAGGCAAAATGATCCCGAAATTCACTTGAATCCCCGCAAAAATTCCATACAGTTTTTCAATTAAAGTTTTCAGAAACTTCCATTCGGAAAATAGTTTGCTGGAGAGTGCACGTAAACACCTCCAATGACCCCAATATGTCTCAGAACTATGTAATGTGTTGACCCAGGAACAACGAAAGTGGACTGATGTTGTATGGCAATGGATAATGGAAACCACCAGGGGTAGTCATGCAGTTGTTCTTGTACGTCGGGCAACTTAGTGAATTCTCTATGTCAACATGTGCATGCGCACATCTCCGGTTGGAGATACATACCTCAGAAAATGTTTACTTTAGACAAGCAATATTTAACATTGATTACCTGAACAATTTTACTTGCCGATACAGCCAGTTTTCATATCATAATCTGTCACCCTTTTCTTGGTATGAGAAAGCGATTTTCGCGGTCTTCACCTTTATTTGGCTAGTGACCAACGACCCTCTCCTCCAGCTGTATCATCGGAATCATCGCACCGTCTTCTCCAGAAAATGTGCTCCTTTTTCTTATCCGCTGCTTTAATTTTACTCTTGTTAATAAGAGTATCATTATTTGTGATTTCTTAATTATATAATTTAAAATGTTTCCATTATATACTATAATATGTGATATGTAATAATATGCTTTTTTATTTTTTTTATCCACATCCAACAGTGTAAACGCCAATTACAGGATGGATGTACTATAGCATGCGTATGAACTAAAACTCATTACGAGGCTTAGGCAGTGGCATTGTTTTCGTGAGAATAATCCCGGCGCTTGGTCAGGATTGAACCCAGGACCTCAGGATTGATAGGGAAGCATGTCAACCACCAAGCTACAGCGCCACTACTACTCCTGGGGTTTACTTTATGTCGCCATCGTGATAATGAGTACAAAAGCCTAATTGATAATAATGTATTGTTTTGTTGAATTGCCTTGATCCAGCAGAACAATCGCCTAGCCAGTTCTCACCATAATCTGTCATCCTTTTCTTTGTATGGGAAAGCGATTCTCTCGGTCTTCACCTTTGTTTGGCTAATGATCAACTGCCCTCTCCTCCAGCTGCTTTCATCGGGATCATCACAGAGTCTTCTCTACAAAATTTTCCCCCTTTTCTTAGCTGCTGCTTTAATTTTACTCTTGTTAATAGAGTATTATTTGTGATCTCTCAATTTTATAATTTAGAATGTTTCCATTATGTATTGCGTGATAATATACTTTATATGTCAACGTCGCGATAATGAGTACTAAAATCTACGTGATAATCAAAGCCTAATAATAATGTATTGTTTTTAGGCAGGGTCGATCCAGGAGAGCTGAATAGAGGGGGCCCGTTGCCGAATAGAGGGGACCAGTGGCCAGTTTCACACTAAGTGTCCATGATACTTAGTGTTTCTGGAGTGCTCTCCGTGACAATTTTTCAAAATAGATGCGTTATATCTTAGAGGCAATGTTCACAGCAGGGGCGGCGGAACGTTTTTTTTAATTAGGGTGGGGGGGGGAGGCGAGGTTAAATTATGCCCAGCTACCCCAGCCCGGGTAGATTTTGATGAGCAAAAAAAAAAAAGAAAAAAAACCTCTAAATTTGTACTTTCCTGGTCCCTGAAGGTGGTTTTTCAGGCCGCATTTAACGTATTTACATGCTGTTTTTGAATTGTGAATTTTGTAGTTGGAGTGACATTTCAGGGGAACTATCCCTCCCCTGAATTATGAATGGGGGACGCGTCCCCCATCCCCCTCTTCCGCCGCCCATGGTTCACAGATAATTCATGGGTTTTTTTCACATAATAATTATTCTCCCACACTGTAAACAATTGCACTGTAAAAAAAACTGGAAAAGTCCTGGCAGCCAGGATGGCAAGAAATTTCCGTCAATTTTACAGGAATTTACCCGTAAAATTTACGGAATCTTCTTGGCATCCTGACTACTAGGGCTTTTTCCGTATATTTTACGGGAATTTATCGTAAAATTAATCGTGTAACAGTAAAATGTCCGTAGAATTTACTTAACAAAAATACAAATGCCCGTAAAATTTACGGGAATTCTTGGCATCCTGGCTGCCAGGACTTTTTCCGTAAGTTTACGGAAATTGTTTACAGTGAAAGTCAGAAATGAAAGGGGTGTGTCGAGTGCTTCCCTTTCCCTTGGATCTGCGCCTGTTTAGGCCTTATGGCGATTCGGAAAAAACTGCATCGTGTTGAGTTATTCATATTCAAATTCGTGGTCTATCAGTTCATTGAAAAAAACATTAATTATTTCTAAACAATACATACTTTATTCAGGTAAAAATACAACAGTTCATTTTCAATTAATACATTCAATTCCATAATTTGTGACAGTATGTCTAAACATGGAATGATTGACATTTTTTATTAGTACCATTTCAGTACGGTCAACGATATTCTTGTATTGCATAATTTGCCGGTCAAATTCGTGGCCTACAAGTTTAAAAATATATATAAAACGTCAATTTCCACTAAACAATACACATTATTTAGGTAAAAATACAACAGGTCTATTAAATTTATACACTAATGTTCATAATTTGTAACGGTATAATTCTAAACTTGCAATAAGTGATTTGGTATCAGATAGTACGGGTTCCAGTACTGTAGTAGCCGCTCTCCGTAGAGTGGAAAATGGTAAAAACACCATGGTAGCTATCTGATTCGGTTGAATATGAATAGCATTACTGAAAGTGTTACACGGAAGGAAACAATACCAAAAAATATATGTCATAAAGAATGTTTTCCTGGCCCAACACTTAAGAATAAAAAATGATTTGATAATTATTTTTAAAATTAAAACAAGACTTAAATAAATACACACACAGCGGACAGAAACAAAGCCGATCAGTCGTTTGGTAATCCTCGAACTGGTATGCAGGCAAAATCACGTTAAAACTAGCCAAATGTTCTAATATTAAATTAAAAACCTTTATACACCATAGATACCTAAAAGTTCCTATATACCTATTGAATTGTCATAGTTTTATTTTCAATTAAAAACAACATTTTTTCAAGCCTTCTTGCATCACCACTTTCAAAACGGCATCTGGCTTGTTTAGGCTATATTATGATGGAGTGTAATGTTAGAGTGTAGAAGTATTTAAATGGTTCTTCATGAAAACAAAATTAGTGATATAATCAAAACTACAGAATTCTCTATAACGACGAATGTGGTATCCGGCTCTGTGAATGACAAATTGGTGAAACTGTTAGATAAAGCATGGAGGTATAAAGTACCTTCGCCAGAAATTGTAGGAGGCAAAAAGTGTTCATAGATGTTTCTTTTGATTTTGGTAGGCAATACTCTGTATATACATTGATTTATTGATCTAGATTAGTACGATACCTAACTACTTAACTAAATTATGAATATTTATTTTCTTAACAATTAACATTTCGAACAGACGACATTAGAATACACTATTTGAAATTAGTGTTGAATTTGTATTACTCTGTACCTAACAAATAAATACCTTTTTAAAACAGTTTGATGCTAGCTCCTATGGTTTGATCTTCAAATAGTTAAGGGGTTGATAGCAAACGTTAAAAGTCAGTTACTTCAACCATTTAAAAGCCTCTAGCTAATATATAAAATTACAAACTTTAAAATCGTTTTTATACTAGAAATGGAAGTTTGTATATTATCTTTAAGATAGAAGTTAGAAGTACTAATATGGTAAAACTATTTTCTGGAAAAGGAAAACAAGGTTGAAATGTTGCATGATTTAAACAAAAGCTTTTTCTATATGATAATTTTGTGTAATTGGATCTATTGATTACCTTTATAGATGTCACATAGCTAGTCTTATGTGATTTTAGAGTTTTCAACCCACCAGACTACGAACAGAGATATGGAAGTAATCTTTATGGAATGTTCTGTTGTTGAGAGAACACATTGAGCAAATAGGCCATTTTTTCTATTTATAAGTTTGTTTGCGATATAAAAATCATAATCATGATGGTGTTTTTAACTGGTAAAGGCTCTTCTTTACAAATGTGCAAAATTATGATCCTTTGATCAAACAAGGCATTCTTGTCACTAAGAAACAAAAGCTATTCAATCGTAATGAACAACAAAGCATGGTCTGTCTGTATATAGAAATTGAGATTTCATGACACCCTTGGTTCGGAAAACAGTCACTAAGGGTTGTAAAAGTTAAATGTTTCATGTATCGCATGCGTTTACATAAAAAAGCTAAATCAAAATCACCAAGTTTACCAAGTCTATCCATTTCAAACCTGGAAAGAACAGCCAGAACGCTGGGAATTGACACTGGTGAATCTCAATGTGAAAGACTATAATTTAGGACCACGTGATCAAACACATAAACCGCGTTGTTTGATTTGTTGAAAATTCTGCAGTGTTTATGCAGTCAGGGAGTTAAATGCCTTAACAGCATTTTTAATTTCCTCATGAGGATCCAAGAATTCAAATTTCAATTTAAAATGTCATTGCTTAAGCTACACAATTACTTAGCCTAAAAAGTTTCCGTCTACAAAAATATATATCAAAAAACATTGTCCCTAATACCATGACTTGTATCCTAGTTGGTTCCATATTAACTTGCTTCCGTAGCAACCCCATGTACATGTGTTTTCCAAACTACCTGTAGCACAATGAAAACAAAGATCCAATGTTACATATAATCAACAATATAGTTATGTATAACATCAAAATACAGATAAAAAAAATATTGAAAATAGTTATTAATCATCATCATCATTGCCTCCTCTTCCCTCGTCGTCACTCTAACATAATCGTCAACATCATCATCATTATCATCATCGTCGTCGTCATCGTTGAAGCAAAAAGCTGAAGGTAGGTGCACTTTTGCGCTGGTCAGTTTCGTGAGATCGTTACCTTTCAAATATATTTAGACCCACGGTTTATTATCTGCAGAATTCGAGGCTTCTCCACTTTGTATTTCAACAGTTTCAGTCTCATCAGCGGATTTTACATCTCCAGTGACCGGCTTGTATATTGCATTACCTCCAGTTCTAAAACATGAACAGCATGTGATTATTATTTTCACGCTATTAATGTAGATCTTGAAACCGTTACGGTGGTTACAGGTAGTTTTTGATTGGAATGGTACCGAACACATTGACTGTAAAAGTGGCTCAGCCGAGATGGTCCATGTTTGGCCATGCGCTACGAATTTCCAGAGGACAGCTGTACATAGAGCTCTGGATTATGTACTCATTGGATCCAACATGTATAAAGCTCATAGAGAGCATCGCTGTACAAATTTACTCTTCCTAAAGGAGCCACAGAAGAAAAGGATTCAAACGAGCAAGAAACTACAGAAAATAATAAACCTCGTGAGTGACAAGAAACATTTACCAACACTGGAGGAGTGGAATAGTACATGATTTGCATAAATTAAAAAGGACCGTCATTTAAACTATAGTATTTTGGTTTATATCTTGGGATTTTAGACAAGTCGAGACTTATTTCTGTCTTTATGGTTAAATTTTAATGGTGGCAATTTTGAATTTATGCTAATTAGGCACTATTCCACTCCTCAGAATTTTGTATACTGTTACTATGTTATTTTATTGGATACTCCAATCTGAATGGTTTTTGTTCCAACTTGTTTGTCATTTCTTAACTGATGGAACTATAACAATTTAGTATTTAAATAGAGCAAATTCAATAACAAAATTAAAATCGCATGTCCTTGCACGACTAAGAGTTATTATTTGTCTTTAAATAAATGACAATGATTAGTTTAAAATAATACCCATTTTGAAAATCAAATTTCGCCAACAAAACGACTTTAATTGTTTTTAATAATGGTGTTATCTAATAATTTAGTGAAATAACAAAATGTCAACTACGATGGTTTACTGTAAGAAAAGCATAATACAGAACTGTGTAAAAATATTTGAGCTCTCAAAACGGATATCTACTCCAGATATCTATTTTTAGCCTTTTGTACAATGGGATATATATTTATTGATTATAGAAATACAGTCATTAGTTAACTTACTTTTTTGGTGGCGTCGATGACTTGGCTGGTGATTTACCTAAAATGATATTAGGGTAAAAATAATAATATTCGAAATTACAACAACCCAATAGGGTCCAAACAACAAAATCGATCGAACATCTATTTTTTTATCTACTGTTATATACCGTAGTATAGGCCGTAAAGGACATCATCGTCATTACCACCATCATTACTATCACCACCACCACCATCATCATCATATCCAACAACATCATCATCATTATCATCATCGTCGTCGTCGTCGTCGTCGTCATCATCATCATCATCACCACCACCACCACCATCATCATCATCATCATTATCATCATAACCATCATCATAACAACTACCACCATCATCTCCAACATCACCACCACCTTCACTACCACCACCACCAACACCACCACCATCACCATCATCATCATTCATCAAAATTAATGCTAATGATATACACACGGTACACACAACTGATGAAAGCTCTATAAATATAACGTAATCGGTATCGGGTGGACTAAAAAATGGGTCGTATTTTGATGCTGTATTGCTCTATTACCGGAATCCCGTTTTCCAACCATTTCAAACTTTAGGCATTTAAATGGCATGTTGTTGTTAATATATTAATTTTCAATTATAAAATCAAGCTTGAGTAGTCTGTACACAGTGGTTAAATTAGCGTACATAGCGTAGAAAACACACGTTCCGTTCACCAACTTCCATCAACTGTCCGTTGTCATGAGTAGAGCACGCATTGAACCTGTGTTAAACGGTTTATCCAATTTCCTCTGAAAATAATCGCATGACTTTAGTGTCATTTAAACTGTTCTGCTAGAGAGCCACAAATTTTGCTGAATCAAGACCGTTTTCTCCGTGACGAAATTGATCGAAACACGTTTCACTGAAAGGGATTGGGAAGGGACAACATTTATGAAAGAACAAATCTGTTTACAATGTGGTCAGAAGGTTTAAAGGATAGGTTCTCTAGAATGGAAGTCAAACAGTGAATTACCAAACACTGTTTTATTGGAAGAACATATGTTGAAGAAGCACTCATTGTCAAGAAGACAATCCTGGCACTTACAAATGACAGAAACATATTGCGAAGAACCTTGGAGTATCTTGGGATTTTCTGAGAAATATGATAAATGATTTGGGATTTAAATCGTATAAGCAAATGTGGACTTCAATATGAGATGAAACTGTTGGACCGACAAGAACATGCACTAGAGAAGCCTAAAAAAGTAAGTAAAATGAGTTTTTGACGGAGAAGATAAGAAAATTGGCTTCAAAAATGAGGAAGGCTTCCATTTGAGATTTCACACAACAGACAAAACGAAAAAATATCCAGAACATATGATTTGACTCTTTATATTGATTTCTGGTCCCATGAACTGAACTTTTAAAGTATGGGATTGAAATCTGGTCTGTATATTTTAAGTTTGTATGTTTTTAGAAGCTGACATACGAAGGTTTCAGATATATCGAGTATTAAAGTATGGCGCATTATCCGGTATTACGTATTGTCAACAGAAATATAACAATCACATTCGATATCAAATGATGCAGGATACTTACTTTTTTTCAAGACATAAATTAATGCAAACAGTAGAAGACACAATCCCGCGACGCAACCAATAACAATCCCAGCAATGGCGCCACCTTCTAGTTCTACAGAAAACAAAGTAATGCTGTATTCAGTATACAGTGTACATTACAAACTGCTGACACTTCTGTCGAAACTATTTTTTTAAGGAAATGTGGTTAAAACGTCATGTCACACATGGTAACATATAAATACAACTTACGTATTCTCAGTAGCCATGACATCTTGATGTACCAATTGACTTGATGACAAATTTTACAATATCACATCTCTCAAATCATTCAAATTAATATTAAAAACATTTTATTTCAATATACAACGAATATGCATTGTACGTTGGACTGAAATTGATATTTTTTCCGTTTAAACTGTATTATATCGAATGGATTTCTGCTTTCGACGTGGTCTCTGTTTTTGTGTAGGCAGTAATTTTGAATGGCTCTCCGTTTCCTTTCCTATTTCAGTTTCCGTCTTCAAAAACTTTGCCGTGTTGAATAAAATTTTGCAGTTATTTTTTTAATTCGGGTCTCTGTTTCCAAATGGGTATTTTGTTCAAGTGGATCTCTAATCTTTTAGTTGGGCTCTGTTTTTAGGCCAGATATCTGTTTTCAATTGATCAATAAGTGGCACAGAAAATAGATGTAGTTAACTGTAAAACTGCTGGGAAGCAACTCTATGGTAGACGTAGCCTATGGTAGGCTTACATTAATACCAACAATATAAATCCATAACTGCAGTAGCTCCGTACGGATTTTCTATATTAAAACAAACCTAACCCTTCCATTCAACAAAACTAAATTGAATGAATATATACTATAAAAAGGAATGTCTTACTTTGTACTGGTTCTGCTACGGGTTTACCTGTAAAAGAAAAAATATATAAACCGTTACGTACCCAAGCTACATTGATTACTTTCCACGATCATCATCGCCACTTACGATTATGCTTTGCTGTTAGCCGGCGAAACGTCGCGTATCTAAGTTTTAAATACTTCCATATTCTTACAATCCTTACTTTTTTGTATCCCTTTTCTTATCAATAATTAATGTGTTCTGTTCAATTGTTATAGGTAAGTTTGTATCTGTCTTTTGATTTTGCATTTATTTCTTGAATAAATTGTTATACAGACGAATATAATGTACTGCTGAACAGCAAATAGGCGGCGATCTGTCAATTATGCAATTGTGTCTTCAGCGTTACACGAGCTCTCTCTAGCAGCTCATATTTTTTTGGGCCTAATTTTACATTATTACCACAGAGCTGAAACGATGATTTACCTCAGTTGTTTTAACTAAAAGACATGTTATTTTAAGCATTATAATCTTCTGTTGGAAAGGTATATAATGTAAGATTGTAGAACAAAAGCCATACAGTAAAGGTACCGTTTAAGCTAAACTAACTCTTGCTAAATCTGACAGTGCACAAACATACTATAGGCTTACTCGTTGAAAAAATAGTATGAATTTTTAAAAAAATCTAAATATACACGTTTTTTAAATATATAAGAAAACGCTGTGGCTAAAATTGTCAACAAAATTAAGAACAAAATAAAAATAAACTGATGCTTGAAAAAATCCAAATGGATGATATTTTTTTTATTAAAGGGAACTTAAAAAGCAGCCAAGTCTTTGCGGAAATAGGCCTATCCCCTCAAACCAGCCGTTCACATGTGGCAGAGCCACGCCAAATGAGACGTAAGTCGGAAAATTGAAAATCGAGTTTTCCACGGATTATAAAACTACACATTATTATCTTTAACATGCAAAAAAAATCAGTTTTATACGATGTTTTCTTGCGAAGTTATGGACAATCAAAGGCCAAACATTTAAAATGTAAAAACTGCATTTGAAAATTGTTTATCAGTATACATTGAATAAGCAAGGTCATTCTAAATTGCATTTTAAACAATTTTGCATGTATCTTAAAATTGTTAATGTAGTATGCAAGTTGAATATGAACTATCTTTTTGAAATAAAATAACATTTGAAAAAAAATGACAATTTTTAAATGTCTGCCTATTGTGGAAAACTAGCAGTTGCGACTTATGTCTCATTTGGTTTGGCTCTACCACATATAGACCCCTTATACAGCACAGTGTTATTTTTATTATTATTTTTGAGCTTGAAATTGGTTTTAAAAAAATAAGAACATTGAGCCTGCGCAAAATTTTACTACTTCTTATATACAAAAGTGTATTTTCAATAAGTGACTACATTGAAACAAATTTGGAAAACCACCAAGTTATTACAAAATTGAAAAATTCAGTTAATACTGAAACCATATTACACTTGTTATAAGCTTTAAAATGAGTGGTAAATTATCAACACCGGACATCTAGAAATAAGTTCTACAACAAAATAAACAAAAATTTCCTTTATATTTGAGTATTTGGTTATTTCCCAATAACTTCCTGTGCGACAACTTGGTGGTCTTTTCATGCCTTGGCCGGTTTATTTAAAATACCTTTGATGTAGATTTCTCTTTCGTCAGAACCCTTCCCGTCAACGTTGGTTGCCTCACAAGATACGTTAACAAATGCAGACGGACCGTCGATTTGTATTACTAGCACGTTGCCTTTTCCGGTCTGTGGCTTGTGATCAACAAGGAATGTATAAATATAAGGCAGTGGAAATGATGATGCCTGGCATTCAACCTGATTTTTTCCATCAAACACAAGCTCCACTATCGGTTTATCTACGAAAAATATTGATATGTTATTAACACATAGATAATTAAAATATCCACGATCTCGTAGTACGTATACAAGAGATAGCCATCCGTAGGTTGGCTCGCCCAATTAAATCACTGCTTATCAACAGTATCATTTTTCTGATATTTAAATCCAAATCCATTGCCACTCAAAAATAATAGGAAGTTGAATTAAAAGTATGCAATTAAATTTTGTGTTTAATGCGTGCCATATATTGGCGTTTCATACTTTATTAGAGAGGTTTCGCAACTTTACGAAATACAAAAACGAAAACGGATACGTCATAAATTCTTGTAACATTTAAATTAAATACCTTGAATCTATCACATTTGATCAGTATTTTGCGACGATCATAAATTATTTGAAGGTAGAAAATTAAAATTTAATATATTTTTAAGACATTTAGCAACTTTTAAAAATATAGCGTGACGTATTCGTTATATTATATTTTGGTATATTTTATTAACTCACAATTTACATAATAAATTCTTGTAACATTTGCACTGAACACCTTGTAATATCTATCACAGTTGATCAGCATCTTACGACGATCATCAAATAATTGTAGGTAGAAAATTGGATATATTTTTTAACACATTTAGCAACTTTATATTATATTTTGGTAGGTCTATATGTTATTTACTCTTAGCACATAGCTGAATTGCATATGTATTAAAAAAGTATTCGAAAGTATTTTTGCACACTACACACATGGATAATTAAAATTGCCAACTATTGCAGTTACCACGCTAAAAACGACAACTTGCTGAATAGCATTAGGCATTACAATGACATATTAAAAATATAAACAACACTGTACAATATACACATGACAATATGATTTAAAAAAAACCCACCAAAATTGTAGCTATGCCTACCTATGAACGCGCAAATATAGGCCTAGGTCATTAAACTAAATTATCGTTTATTTAATAAATCAACCATAAAAGGCACTGTATGGTTTACTATATGGTTTAAAAAATAATCTATTTTAAATTAATCAATACAATTAATAAGAAATAATGAAACATGCTATACAACCCCCTCTATTTCTAAAGATGAATCTATACTACCCCTTCTAGAGTCAAATCATCCCCTCTATTTCTAGATATAAATCTATACTGCCCCCTCAATTGATAGAGATAAATTTCAGGTAATCCCAACATAGGGGAATCCTACAACATATGGTTTTGGAGTAAAATATTATTATCAATTACACAAACGGATATTATTTAAAAACAACGAGAGATAACAGTGGTTCTAGGAGAAAAAAATTGTTTACTGGAACAAGTTTGTGAAAGTTCAAGATAAAAATTTCACAAGGGTTTCTAAATAAAAAAAACGTAGAAAGGTCCTAAGAACAATTAAAAGGTGTTCACTAATAAAGGAAAAGAAAAGGAATGTATACATATCGCTTTAATTTGTTGATAAGTCTAAATCCGCCCCTCATATGATATTTAAAATAATAAATATTGTTTTAATGCATACGAAAAATTAGAAAGCTATTAATTTTTATTTCTGAATTTTAAGGAGGGCGACCAGCTGGCCGGTAACCATATATATGCTGCCCTAAAGTTCGCCTTAAAATTAACTTCTAATAGCCTACATGCCAGAATTATATTCCTGTTTTAGCCGGGAGACTCCCGTCCTTTTCGACAAGGTTCCCGCCAATTTTCTTTCTCCCTGTTTCTCAAATATTCTCCTGTTTTACAAATAAAATACATATTTCTTTTTAAATGCGTTTTTAGCGATAAATTAAAAACCTCAGAATATAAGTTACATCAATTTTCTCACGTTTTTTTATGGTGTTGTCATGCTACCAGTGCAACTTTAAGTATGTTATTGGCTTCTGGTCATTACGATTCCCTAAGTGCTCCAACATTCTATTAAATTGCGATTTACTACTCAACAGTATCAATGGTAAGAAGTATTATCAGTGGGCATATACTAAATGCAACGCTATCATAATAAAACCTAGCATTATGAAATATTAAAAATAAACATTAAATATACTCATTACTTACGTCTTATGTTTAGTGGCACATCACGGAATGTGGTGCCGACGTCATTTGTTGTGGCGCATTTAAACACAGCATGATCATCTAGAGTAATATTTGAAATTTTAAGATGACCTAAAGTTCCGTTGACGTCATATCTCTCCATATCAGCGCTATTTTCTAATGTATCATTTTCTTTATACCATGTGATCTCTGGCGTAGGGTTTCCGTTGTTTTTGCAAAGGAACGTTGCGTTGTCACCTTGTTCAAATCCATACTCGCGTTTTTCATCCGGTAACAATGAAAGCTGAGGATCCGAAAGCCCTATAAGTAACAAGATGTTAATGAAAACGAACTCCATAAATTTCACAGGAAAATAATAATACACAATTTAAAGATAATAAACGGGTACATGGAGGCAGATATCTTTTAGCACAGTGCAGTAGTAGCAATAAAAATACCAACAACATCAACAACAACAACAGAAACAACAACAACAACAACATCAATAACAACAGGAGCAGCAACAACAACACAATCACAGATAATTCGATTTCTAATTGGCTCAGAAACCAAAAGGTACTGGGTGTGGAAAACAGGATTTCTTGCCCCGAACAAGACACCATTCATAGAAGCTAATGTGAAGAGACACTACCTAATTTGACTGTAGAGGTCGCCTAGACGAGTCCAACTTCGGCTTGAAACGATTTGGAAATATTATTTAAAGAAGACTTTGACTGTACACATTACATATTTTGTAAGGTTTATATGTTGTAAATGTATTTGCTAAATTTGTATGATTAAGACTAGGCCTAGGTTTAAAAGTGTTATTCATTAAAATAATATAATTTAATAAAAACGAAGTAAAAGATTAGAAGAAGAACAGGAAATAAATCATGGAGGAGCTCAAAAAGGTTTCCGAAAATAAATAAAAACATGTGTTTATATATAATTTTGGGACACTAATAATCAGAGGCTAAATGTCCAAGGAGCCAATCACGTTTCATAAATTTGAATTCAAAACTCAACAATGATTGTTTCCATAAAAAGGAACATCCATGTGGACATTTGCACGGTCAAAACATACAAATACAGTAGAACACCTGCTCTAATCTAGTGGACATTTTTTTGTGTGAGAGAGAGGTGGCAATTTCCCATTAACATCCGTCTTTAATAGACGCTGAAACATTCTGAGTGTACCAATCCTTGGTTAACCGTACCCGCTCCCAACAAAACAGTTCATACCTTAGAAATATTTGGAGTAATTTCAGCAACTAAAGTAGGCCTACTCTAAAATGCAGTCATTTCAACAACAGTATTACAAACAAATATGTATGGGAGGCTAACCCATCTACTCGACCACTTCCCCTAAAACCGCTCTTTATGCCAGTAAACGGAACAAGATTGCTATGTCATTTGCAGAAATCTTATAAATTTGTATTACCTTAATGACCATTGACCTTAGTTTTATGGACACCCAATATTATAATAATAAGAATAACATGTGACATTATATAGCTCTTATTGTCAAGGCATCTAAACACTTCACAATTATTAACCCAGTCATTGGAACAAACAGCTATATGAAATGAAATCTATTCCATAATGTTGCAGCTGTATTCAACGCATATAACATTGTACCTTACTCTTGGATGGAGAGAGGCATTGGATGAACTGTCTTGCGTAGGAACATAAACAGCCGTCCAGAGTGAGCCCGAACCATCGACCTTGTCATTGGAAGTCCGAAAACGCAACCCCTGCGCCAACTTCCATATACGGCATATACCGGTCTTATTGACCAAGTTTCACTCAGGTGCGCTCTATAAGTCTTGTTGTTAATTTGATTAAAATCGGTATAATTTTACCAATAACAATTAAAATGGATCACATATCAATACAATTATAAAGATTTCAAATCACATTACTTACATTGGACATCTAATTCCGTAAAGCCATCGCCATGGTCTATTATTTGTTGACTATATACACGACAAATGTATCTTCCACTGTCCTCTCTCTTTACGGAATTAATAATTAAGTCACCATTTCCATACTTTAGGTCGAGTGAAAACCTATCTTTGTAACTGTCCAGGACATTGTTCCTTAACACTACTGTTGCTTCTTCGCCATTAGTCCGTCTAGACCAGGTGATGTCAACAATTGCTTGGGCTGGCTCAAATTTGCACATTAATTTTGCTTCATCTCCTTCCTTAAAGTGTTCAAATTCATTAGTTGTAACTTTTATTGACTGACCATTGCAGATGCCCAATACCAATACTGCAATAGTATAAATAAGAGATATCAAATCAACAATAGACCTAAGTTATTAAAATTTAAACTTAACAGTGTGTTTGTTGTACCAAAATTAAGCTGACAGTACACTATGGGAATGCATACATGGGTGCATTTATTGATATGTTCAATAATAATAATAATAATTTGACATTATAGCGCTTATTGCCAAGGCATCTAAGCTCTTCACAATTATTACCCCCAGTCGTTGGAACAGGCACCTATGGAATACACTCAATTCTACAATGTTGCAGCTGTATTCAGCGCATGGCATTTGTACCTCCCAGGTACCCACTTATACTCCTGAGTAGAGAGATGCAACGTGGATAAAGTGCCTTACCTATAGGAACACAACAGCCAACCGGAGTGAGCCTCCCACCACCGACCTCGTGATTGGAAGTCCGAAACGCCACCACTGCGAAAACTGCAGCGTGTGGAGGTATGTGGTTGTGTGCGTATATGTATATTGTTCAACTTACCAAACAGTATTGAAGCCAGTTCCACCAGATAAGCTTTTGAGAACATGGTTAGCTGATTAACTGCAAAAGTAAATTAAATTATTGTTTTTAAAACGAGATTTTTTTTATTCTACCAAGATACCCTACTATTATTCATAGCCTACAAAGTTTTGTTAGACTTGATTAGTTTGTAACTTAGGCCCTACTGTAGTTTTAAACGAAACATGATCAACACCGGACGTCCACCACAACCATAATGTATTGTTGTTATTAATTAACCCTCCCATACGTTTATTTTTACTTTTAATTTCCATTTCGTGTCACCCAACAACGACTCTGACAACATCGGAGAGGTAGGTCCCAAGTTTACAAAGTAAAATTACTTGGTAAACTCGCTGGCGACACCCCGCTCAGTTTTTTTTTTAACTAAACAGTTTTCTCAATAAACAATAGGGAAATTTTAAAAAATTAAATGAGAAAGCAGAGAAAATCAACAAATGCACAAAAAAAAATTCCCTTTAGCTTTCATAAGACTCTCAGTTAACAACACAAACTACCAAGAAAATTCACTTTGTAAACTTGGGACCTCTCTGATGTTGTAAAGTAATATTTTCCCTGGACTGCACACTGCACTGACTGGGCTACTCTAGCAAAAATAGGATGTGAGCCATATGATGTTTAACAGTAAAAACGCCTTCATCACTCTCTTTGTAAATTGTCGAGGAATCGCCTAAGCTTGATTTAATCAAATAATTAAAATATTTAACAAAAAAAGAACATATCGCTTTGCGCCTGAAGATGAGCATACTCTGCGTTTTATAGATATTTCAATTAACACGTTCACAATGACTCCACATCGTGAAGTGATGGAAGATAGTCCATACAGTGAAATGTGCGTATAGTAAGTAACCTAGGCACACATCGTACGCCGCGAGAGAAAAAAAAACTTTTTGTAGGGTAAACACATGACGTAGGAATGACCCATGATGTAATGTATACGCGTTCTGATTGGTTAATATCTCGCAATGGG
>JAOTQE010026790.1:0-10462 GCA_025631205.1 Nesometra sesokonis
AGAATTTACCACTAAAAAGATATGAGAGAAACTTAGAGAAAACAGCTGAAATGGCTGAAACAGCTGAAAATTCACATGTTAAAACGAGGGATCAACTATCAAAATCGGACATCTATAACAAAGGTTATGGAACTACTTTTGCAGTTTTCCATTGTTCAGGTATGAATCCTGGAACGATCTGTTGATTATATCCATCAACTGTCTGCTAAGTTCGTTTGCAAATTCTTTAATGATTTTTGCTTGGATGTGGCTTGGACACAAATCCATACACATTGTAAACATGAATTTAAAACGATTAGAGTTGTCAGCTTTATGAGCGTCAGTTAAACCTGAAAGGAACTAAACTAGAGCAAACACTCTTTTTTATTTGCCACTTCGTTGTATAGTATTATGGTTTGTTGAATTCAGGGTGTGATGTTTAGGGCTGATAGAAACATTATTAGCTTTTCACTCCCTCCCCACTCAGAAAAATCGAAAATTTTGACGGGGCAAAATGGCGATTTCCTTTTTTACATTTTAAGTTAAAGGACACCTAGATTAAAGAAGATCTATAGTGTTTTTTTTAATGTACACTTGTTTAATTGTTGAAATGTGTGTACTTGTTGAAATAAACAGTTTTTACATGATTTAAATAGTCTTTCTGTTGTTTTACTCTGATTACCAGATTAAAAAAAATCTTCTTCCCTCCCCATTTTTGTGGTTACCGGATTAAAAAAGCCTCCCCCTCTCCCTCCTCATTTTATTTTAAAGAGTAAGTCTCCATAAAAAAAATGATTAGTTTATTACCCCTGTGCACGTCACTTTTGGGGAAATCCCGGTTTTTTTTACTCATTATTACTATTCAAATGCTTCTTTTTTATATTCACTTGAAATGCCTTGGATATTCTTGACATAAATTAATATGATCGATATTCGAGCTCACAACGATGTACACAAGCAGGAATAGGCCTATACGGATAAATATTTGCTGCAGGCTGGTGTGATCACTACAACAACATTGGAGGGTCGGTTAAAAAAAACCTCCCACCCTAATCAGTTTTTATGCTTTGGTAGGGTGATAAACTAATAATTATTTTTATGAGGTCTAATAGCTAATAATTTTTCTAACTGCCCTTAAGGATGTATTGCCACTTGAAGAATGACAAAAAAAAATATAGATTTTAAAAAATAACTTGCTTATTTTGAAGAAATACAAAAGATATGACTATGATGAAATTAGGCTAAATAAAAAAATATACTTGTTAAGCTTCAGCTCATGAATAAATTTCAGAGGAGGAAGGGTGGATTTTATTTTTTATTCTTTAATTATTTCAGTATATTTTTATATGGTTATCTCCATAGATTTGTATGGTTTTTAACCATTGGATCAATAACTTTATTTTAACCATAACATTTTATGATTTCCAAAACAAAATTAATAATTACCTAGGTTGATGACGCAAATTTAAATATAGATTTCATCAACAAATAAGGTTAGAACCTAAATTGACAAAAACATACATTTAACTCAAGTTATCTTTAAAAAAAGAGGCAACTAGAAATTCAGGGGCGGATAATGACGCTTTACAAGTATATTTTTTTATTTGGCTTTAGGGTATTTTAAAAATATTTACCCAAATTTTGCAACATTATGCAAAAAAAACAAAAACAAAATGGACAAACATCAAGAGGGTTGGATGTTTCTACAATTTTGATCATTCCACAAACATCTTATTAAACAATTTTTAAATACACTAATTTCTAGGGACTATTCTCAAGTTCGTAATTTTGATATGAGCAAGTTAATCTCATAATAATATTGATGGTTTTTTGGTCATTTTCAGCTGACAATACCGTACTTTGCAACTACCTGCGAAAAAATTTTAGATCTGACAAATCTATTTAACTTATAAAGATAATTTTTGTTTTGCTCAATGACGGAAACTAAGTGATTATAAATACTATTTGAAGAGTTGGTATTTCCCACTACAACAACTGGCTGTATAAAAAACTGATCAATAAACATAGCCTAGGGGCCTAATAATAAATGGCGAACTTACCCACTGGCGGAATCCTTTGTTCGCCTTTGTACTGCACATTGACAAGAGTTTGAGAGTTTCTATGGGGTTTGAGTTCAACAACTTTAAACTCCGATTGATTTTTGTTAGTTTGAATGAATTTTAAATTATTGATTCCCTTTTTTCGAAAGTCTTCTGGTGGCCGTGCATTGTTGCCGTGAGATTTCTCGTCTATGACAGATTCGGTGCGTGGGTTTTGTTTTCTCAAATCATGTGGCGTTGTAAGCGCAGTTTCTTGGACAGTTTTGTTCTTAATACTATTGCTTTTTGATAATTCACCATCGCTGCTATTTTCATTTTCAAATAAAACTCTTCCAGGGTACTCTTCTTGGTTTCTGTACTCTTTTATAAGCCGCTCAAAGTATGGTTTATTGATAAAATATTGTTTGACATTTTCCTGGTTAGAATCGCCTGGCGACAACCGCTGATAGAATTCAGCTTTATTGTCATGATTTGAAGACACATAAATGCATAAAATTACAGAATCTATGATACATACTGAACAAATGTAAGCCAGTACCTTTTTCAGCGTAATTCTCATGCTTCTTTCTCCAAAATAACCACATTCTAGCTTGACCGCTAGGCTCAACGAACAAAGTAGAAGACCACCAAGTGTACTGACTCAGCAGCTTACCACCTGCAATCGATTGAGAAAGTAAGGCGAATTGTGATTGGTTGATTGGTTAAACACTATCCAATGATACCAAACGTTTTGTAGTGAATGTAGGTAAACAAGTGTGATTCATACTTCAGGACGGCTATTTATAGTCTAATAAAGTTTTAAGAAGGCGGGGCCTAATTTTCAGCTTGTACTACCAGTCCCAGCGTGTTTTGATAATGTAGTTTTATTATGTATTCGTTCTACAGTATTTTTAGATTCAGTAGATCCTATTATCAATTGTATATACTGAATGTTATTTCCTGAAGTATACATAAAATGTTTCATAGCCCATTTATAATGAAATAAATTTATTTATTATGCATTTGTACTGACTGGTCTTGAATTCCAGATTGTCATTTAGATTTTTATCATGGTTGAAAACCTGCAGTAGTCTATGGCTGTTTTATTTTTATTATACATTTATATATATTTTGTGGAGACTCAGTGGCTAGAAAATGGATATTTATACTCCTTATGAAACAATCTTTTGTGCAATGAAATGTTGCTTTTTACCCTGCTAAGTTTGTAAGGAAACCGAATACTAGTAAGCCCTAAGCATTTTAGATACAGTGCATAAAGTCTTCAAAGGAAGACACATTTTTACAATTTAGTTCATATTAAATGATATATTTATGAAACCATATTTCACGAGGGTGACCCATCTAGCGTGAGTTGATTATGAGGGGCCCTCAAAAATACAAACTTATATACATACATACAAAACTAACATAAATATCATTACAAAAAAAAATTTACATAAATCTACAATTAAATATCAGTAATAATAGTATAATTTTAAAATTTAAGCAAATAAAAAGTGATTCATTCATTGTTGAACATGAAAGATTTTAGTTTAATTATATAAACAGCTTTTCAAAAATGTCTGTCTGTCTTGTCACGAACGGTTGTGACTATTTGCGTTTTGTTCTTTCCATATTTAATTTCTGATAACCAGCATTATATGGGTGTCACTTTAAATATCTACAAAATATGAAACAATTAATTAATTAATACATTGACATTAAATTTGGATTAAAATATCGTTATTAATACACTTTTAAATGCTTACTTCCTTATTAAAACTGTATACAATATATTATTTGTTTGTTTCTGGAGTTATGCAAATTGTGAAAAACACCTCAGGCTACTACACTCGGAGACTTTCGCCTCAGGCGTAGTCGCAGAAATTTGAAAATTACATAGCAGATGATGTTATAAAAGCAAGCAGAATACAGAGCCGATTCATTCGATCACTGATCTTGCTTGTATAGTTTTGGATCAGTAGCCACACTCTAATCTTCAATCGCCTTGTATAAGCGGTTGTAGAATAGGAATACTAGCCCGGAACAGAGTACCCTCATTTTGAAGTTGCCGCTTAATCACTGCGAATGAAATTTACAGAAGCTCAGTTTGTTAAACTGACTGCAGCCACTGTCCTGTTCATTAAACCATGGAGACTGACTGGTCATGGTTCGAACAAATCGCCTCATGTTTTGTAAAAATTAATAGTGCATCATCTTTTGGAGGAGACATTTAACCTTTGGTACAACATGGCTCATGTGCAAGTTAAGTTTCTTTGAAAAAGAGTAGAGGATTGTCTCTTTGAGTACTCCCCTATCAAAATCAGAAGGCCTCACTAGAAATAAGATCACGTCGGAAATTCAGGGACTTCACCATCTCACAACACTGAATAGAATAAAACCAAATCATGAAAATAAAATGAATTCTCAATCAACCAATTCAATTAGGTGTACATCCCCATTAGAAAGTTTTGTCAAGTCTTATTACAATGGATAATTGGATTAGTTCCACTTGATCGCTTAGCTGCACAGCATATTCCTATCCTACATTTAATGTGATAAGGCAGTGATGTGGTTAATTCAAAATCACACTACATTTCTTTGAAAATGTAGGGTAAAATTTATCAAACTGACTAATGGGAATGTACACGTAATGTAGATCAGAGTTTATAGATTAAAAAAACATCAACAACAATGTCGTTTTAAATTATTCCAAATAAAATTGGTACTTTATTTACATATACAACTGTACAACACATCAAACACTAGTAGAATTTAATAGAGAAATTAAATTGACATTATTCTTAATTTCCTAAAAAAACAACTATGGAATTCATCAGGTAAATATGATTATCATTACAGAGCATCTTAGAAAATTGGGATTTTAATAACAATGACAATAATAATTATAATAGTAATTCCTAAAAAAACATGTAAAAAAACATATAGGCCTCTTCATCCTATCAACAGACTTCCTTCATCATATCAGACTTATTAATAATTTGCCTACAAAAAGAGGATGACATCATGCATGCACATATTGGTATGTCTATATTTAGTCATAATGGCTGGTATTCTCGAAAGTGGACTAACTTTAGTCCAGGACTAAATTCAGATTGAATCTAGGACTAACTGACTATGGTATTCTCGAAAGTTTCTAAAATTTGTCCAGTTATAAACACTGGACGAAAGCATTCTAAATTTTGTCTGCCGAGGAACCAGGTTTATGGATAGTCCAGGATCAACTAGTGCTGTTCTAGAGTTAGTCCTGGACTAACTTTCGAGAATACCAGCCAATGTGTCAACATATATGATGATACTGAAAGGACGTAAGCATAAATACTTTAAACATAATGTTGGCTGACCACATAGCAAAGAATAGCTAAACTGAATATATATCCAATTCTAATAATTAAAACTAAAGTTTCAATGGTGGTAGAATTATTACTCTATATAAAATATAAACAACATAATAAAATAAATTTGCCTATAAAGTGTGTAAATTATTATAAAATAATACAAACTGCATAACTGCATAAATTAATATAAATTTAAATAAAAAAATGCACCATTATTCAAATCAAATTATTTAACTAGTAAAACATATTAATTATAGACATATTTACTGTCTTTATGCTAATGATAGGAAAATAAAATATGAAACTTGAGAACTAAAAAATAAGATATTTTGTAATTATTTAAATTAATTTTAATGAGCAAGTTAATTTTAGGAATTGAATGTTGTTGATTTTTGGTCATTTTTAAGTGAAAATACACCTTTATATTTTCAAGAAAAGCTGTATTTTAGCAATACAACTGTTTAAGCCTAACAGATAACAACACTCACAAAGGCTTATGAGACATGTAATACTCATTTGCATGTACAGAGTTAGCACTTTTGTAAACAAATTTATGTAAATATTTGCATAAAATAGTTCATTGGTGGATACTTAATTTTCTATATTCTGAAAAGGATTTCCATGTTATTTTTAAGACATTGCATAGTTTTCAATAACTACTTAATTGCTATAATATTTTAATCTTATTTACTGTAAAAAAGTCCTTTTTGTGATACATTAATTTTAATGATCTGCAATAAAAGGTTGATTAAAAAATCACACAATGTTTAGGAAGTGAAATACAGAGCAACACACAAAGGTCAATGGATAGTTTTGTTTATGAAACTATAATACGAAAACACCCAAGGATATCTTTGATGGTTGAATGTGAAAAGTAAAAATTGGGAAAAGGAATGCATTTCCATCGCCGAATTTGTGTTGATGTAGCCAACAAATTCACAAAAGGTACCAGGTCACAAAGCATTATTTATAAAATTGCGAAAATAATAGTAGTGAAAATAAATGGTTTCACAGTACTTTATAGAACTATATTCAGTACCATACAATTGTTGCCCTATAAATACAGTAGTAATAATTACATATTTGAGTTAATGTTGTCAGACATGGTAATTATTTTTTGAATATTATAAAGAAAATGTGGCCCAAAAAATGCTGATATGAGAATGTCTAATGGTTATGGTTGAATATGGTATGGAAAATTTGTGTTCAATAACTTTTGTTTCCCTCAATGATCCACAATTACTAATACTTCAATAAAAGATCTTTGGTAAAGACTTCTATCCTCACTCTAGTCTCAATTTTTGCTTAGCCAAACTGGCTAAGGGTTGGCGATTTTTTAGCCAAATTATAAATTCTTTAGCAAATTTTTTAGAAACCATAAAAAAACCGATAAAAATGGCCGCAAATTGGGATTTTCATTTAGCCAACTTGGCGAAAGAGGTCATTTTTATTTTAGAGAGATGAGAATTCCAGTAGCCATTGGCGACTTGGCAAATGGTTACAGTGAGCATAGGACTGTAAAATATCTAATTTTCATTAAATTGTTTCATTCATCTCCATGTGAATATATAAAAATTAACTGGCATACAGAACAACCATCAAAACACCTAAATGTTTGAAAAAATTACCTTAGGCTAAAACACACTGACCTCTTCCACAGTGTCACAAAACAAACACTTATCGCTGTTAACTTCAAATTCAACTTAAAAAGTGAACAATATTCAAGGTTGTAGCACGCTCCTCTAACAAAATTTCATCTTAAGTAGGGACCCTAATCCTGCCTTTGATCGGTCCATTTAACAATACAATGCTCACTTAAGCTGCGTTTAGGCTAGGATTACTCCAGGCAATTTTACATACCATCAATTAAGCTATTGTTATTGAACAAAAAAATCTAAAGGTATATTAATTTCAGATAAACAAAATAATCAAGTGTTTTAATCTTTACTTCTGTCAAAGGTTCACAGGTCAAATCTAATTAAGAAAAATACAAAAATAAACAATTGCTGGATTATCTATTTATTTATTACAAATTTGACACAATAATCGTTTATTGACCAGGGCGTGTATAGAGGTAAACCAGTGCCATAGCTAGAGATGAAAAACAGACGAGGAAAGATGAGTTAGCTTGGGGAGCACGGGCCCGGTCAGCAGGGTGGGTGAGGGGCGGTTTTTGGCTCCGTGAAAATTTCAGACGAGGCAACCACCTCGTCTGACTCATGCTGGCTACAGCCCTTTAAACATGGGGAGAGCCAAACAGACAGGGTTTTTCGATGGGTGTCAGTTATTTCTTAAATTCCTAATTCATTGAAAAACCAGACAATGAAGACATACAGAAAAACAGACAAGATCTAATGAATGTATGACTTACCACAAAGGTAATGCATATATGTAGTATTTTGCAGTCACGCCCATTTGTCTATTACTGGCAGCAGCGATGGATTCAGAATTTAATTTTTTAAGCTGCTGTTTTACGGTTATTATTTGGTGGATAACCTACAAAGCAGGATTCAATATTTCGACAAAACTTATGTCATAATTAGGAAATATTGAATCCTGTCATAATGGCAAGTATTTCATTGCTTGGAGTATGCATTCTACTACAGAGCAGGGGTTCCAAGAAAAATATTTTCTGGAGATTTTCTTGTGATCTTTCGACCACCGTTTGTAATATGTACATTTCATAAGATTCACTGAAACATTGGATATACCACTGTGTCAAGATGATGTTAACATTTCTAGATTTTCAAAACCACCTTTGATTGTTCTAGTATTATTTAGAACAGGGATGAAGTGCTATTACCTGACAAACATTGTATAGTATATTAATCTTATTAAAATTGTTTGGTACTGTTCGAATAAATTGAAAGATTTTAATACTAGCACTGTTTCATAATAGCATGAATATGATAATACTGTACAACATAACACTGTGTCATACAAACTCGGATATAAGCCCACTCAATATTGTGTATCTAGGCACCTGCCAACATTTGTGATGTCAAATGCTGTAAGATACAAATCAAATGGAAAGTTCAATAAACAGTTAGACATGAGCAACACAACAATTGTTTAGACCTAATATTGCTAAACACTTATTTTTTTGTGTGTTATTTTGGTTTTTATGTTCTTACAAAAAAACCTATGTTCAGATAAAAAAATCAGCACTCCTCAATAATTATGTTCATAATACCACATCACTTGGCAAATGACATAACTTAGCCTAAAAATGAGCAATCATGTTGCTTTAAAATGACCTATAATGATCTAAGATTATAATTTTCAAGGCAATTTGCTTAAACAGGCCCAATCCAGAACTTTTGAGAGGAGTCATATTTTTCCAAAGGTGATGAAATAATTTGTTTTAATTTTGAGTCCCATTTTACAATCTTTTGCAGGTTTCAATTACTTTAGAAGTAAAGAATGGTTGCATTCAGATGTGGCATCTAATAGAAAATTACCTTTTATCAAGTGGATTTCTATTCTAGATTATCAATATTTTTTTATATTTTTTTTTATAAAAACGAACAGCTCCCGAAAGTTGTAGACAGTAGGAATGTGAAAATAGTGTTAGCCTACAAGGGGCAGGTGCAAACTCTCCAGGCATTTGTGATGTCAAATGCTGTAAGATACAAATCAAATTTTCAAGGCAGTTTTTTAAAGCAAGGCCAATCCAGAACCTTTTGAGAGAGCAGTCAGATTTTTTCCCGAATGTCATCACATATTTTGTGTTTTAATTTTGAGCCCCATTTTAGTCGTTTCGTGTGTTCCAGTTACTTTAGAAGTAATAAAAAGAACGGCCACATTCAGTCGTATGTGGCATCTAAAATATGGAAATAGGTTTCTATCTTAAGTAGATTTATATTCTAGATTATCAGTAATTTTTTTCATTTTTTAAAAAATGGTAGGAAAAGCTTCCTAAACTGGTGGAAAGTAGGAATATAGTGGTAGCCTATCAAGGGCAGATGCAGACTTTTAGAAAAGGGGCTCGGTAGAGGGTTAAACTTTTAGGGAGGTCCAGTGGAATGGTCCCCCAGGAAATTTTGGTCTTAAGGCAATTATGTCATCATCAGGAATGATGTCATCATGCTGCACATTATTCAAAATGGCAACAGCTCTTTTTACAACATTAACACTAAGAAAAACATCTAGGAATTTGTTGATTAGCTGTTTTTTCTCTCAATCAAGGTGGGTACGATAGGAAAACATAATAATCATTGAAAAACTAAAGCAACTTGTTAAAATCAACCTCACACCTGGCTTGTGAGGACACCTGGCATGTTTATAAACACCTGTTCATTGAGTCACTGATTTATTAGACACTTAGATCACTCAATACTCAATTCATCTAAAGCACTTCAAACCTGAGAGAATTCAGGTACTTGAAGTAGCATATGGACTTTGACTATTGATACCAGAATATAAATGAATCTGTTGCAGCAACTTTACATTTGTGTTCACTACATACATTTAAGTTCAGGTTATTAAGGTCGTGTTTCCGCAGGGAAAAATTATCCGATTCATCCCGATAAAAATTATCCGATAAAAGTGCTGCAGAAACAGGTGTTAACCTATTCTGACGTAATAAAATTATCCGATAATTGTCCGATAATATTCGGATAATTATCCGATAATTGACCTAAATGCGATAATTTTTAATCTTTGACACGGGTCAACTTTGATCTTGCTTTTGCATGGATTTCACCGTGGTGTAACCAGGGTGCCACGCAAGGAAAAGGGAAATCATCAAAAAATCACCGGAAGTTAGTGGACTCATAATGCATTATGGTCTACACTGAGTTTGCGCAGTTGTATTTTTTAAATTGATTTGATTGGATGATATTGTATCGGATAATCCAAAATTCCAGCGGAACATGGCCTTAGAATTTACTCAAATGGTCAATTTAAATCCTTCACACCTGAGAAAATTCAGGTACTTGAACAGACATAAGTATTTTGATTAGTAACACCAATGGAATTCCATAGTACAAAACACAGTTTTAAAGACATATTGTCACCTGAAAATGACCAAAAAATCATCAACATTAATTTTGAAATTAACTTGATCGTATCAAAGTAGCATCA
>JAOTQE010026801.1:0-10462 GCA_025631205.1 Nesometra sesokonis
ATCCAAAAAAGGTTCCGCCGCCACTGGTTGTGACACTTTTGAAAAACTTAGTAATATTCCAGTGTTATATAGAAAGTAGGTTTGTTCGGTTTGAACTTTCAAATGGTGCCTCTATTCCTGGTCACCGTGCGTTGTGTGATACCACTTCGAAAGCAACAGTTATCTGGAAAAACGGAACATTTTGATGAACTCTAACATGTCTTTTAGCATGTAAAATAACTCATATTTTTCCTGGACCTGGACCCAAACCGCGGGCCCTCGTTGACTCACTGGTCCCAGCCTAAATTATTTTAAAGTGACAATACATCTCTATAATACATAAAATTATCATACGTATAATACATACAAGACATCTTGGCCCAGCCTTGCTCGCTTTCGTTCGCAAGTCTGAACTTCGAAATCTAAAATGCTCTCCCAGCTTAAATTGTCCGCTTCGCTCGCAAGTTTAAACTTCAAAATCAAGATGATCTGGAAGACGGGACCTTTTGATGGACTCTAATGTGTCTATATGTCTGAGCTATCTCCACTACTATTTTGGCTACCCTATATCTGCACTGATGATCCCTGGCCAATCATTGATAGACCTCATCGTCTGTAGATGCGGGGACTTGATTTCATCCCGGCGCTGTAGCCACCCCCCCCCCCCAGTAGCGCCGCGCTGCTTTCAATGTGTCTATATGAGATCCCACAAACAACTCTAGTCCGTATGGGTCTCGGGACATGGCCGAAGATCTAAAGATACAATCTCTACTGTGCAAAAATGAGATACAAAAAAATATGTTAAGAGATAAACAAATTGGGCTAAGCCCATAAAAAACGGAAGGCGGCCATATTTTACAAAATTTTAGAAATGTACATGGGCGCCGGCAGGATTTTTGAGAGGGGGGTCGAATTGCAAGTTGATTATACAGAGGCTGGGGCCGGCACTTCCCACCAATAACCTCCCCCCACCAAACTCGGAAAGGAGTCCAGAGGGGGTGAAGCCCCTGTGACCTCTGGCTTATTTAAACGGGATCTTATGATTTCGGAGAACCAATCAATAATATCAGGGTCGTATCCAGATTTGGCGCAGGAGGTTGCTCAGATTGAGAGTCACAACCTACGTCAGCGCCACCATGGTTGGGGATGACGTAAGAAAATTTTGAAATATGACGTCTGTAAATGCCTGGAAATGGCATTCAACACAACGTTTTCGGGAGTAATTTCAGAATTACTGTCTTGGGGTTTTAACAATTTTATTACTTTGAGGGTGAAAATTGACCTCATCCTCACCATGGTTGGGGTTGAGGTATGAAAATTTTGAAATATGACACCTCTAGATGACCGAAAATGGCATTCAAATAGAACATTTAGGGAGTGAAGCCCGTGTGACCTCTGGCTTATTTAAACGGGATCTTATGATTTCGGAGAACCAATCAATAATACCAGGGTCGTATCCAGATTTGGCGAAGGAGTTTGCTCAGTTTGAGAGTCACAACCAACCTCAGCCCCACCATGGTTGGGGCTGAGGTAAGAAAGTTTTGAAATATGACGTCAAATGCCTAGAAATGGCATTCAAATACAACGTTTTTGGGAGTAATTTCAGAATTATTGTCTCGGGGTTTTGACAAGTTTATTACTTTGAGGAGGAAAATTGACCTCATCCCCACCATTGTTGGGGTTGAGGTAAGAAAATTTTGAAATATGACGCCTCTAGATGACCGAAAATGGCATTCAAATAGAACATTTAGGGAGTGATTCTAGATAGGGCCTAGTTTAAAAATGTTATTACATGGGGACATGGGGCTTCAGCCCAACCATGGTTGGGGCTTAGACAAGAACATTCTGAATTATGACGCGTATAAAATGACCGAAAATTTTATTCAGTTAGGGACTAATTTTTAGAAACGGTGACTTGGGGTGTTGACAATTGTCATTATTTTAAGAGAAAATGGGAGTCCGCCTTACCATGGTTGGGGCTGTATTTTATGTGAATGCCACTTTCGGTCATTTAGAGGCATCATAATTCAACAGTTTCTTACCTCAGCCCCAATCATGGTGGAGCTGAAGCCCATTTGGGTCCTTAAAATAATGAAATAGACAAAATCCAATCCAAAATCAATATGAACCATTTTTGTATTTTTTTTAAAATTTGGCTAATTTAATCAATAATTGAATAATTTTAACTGAATATTTTTTGGAAAATATTTCCACCACCATAAATCCGCACCACACCCAGTCTGGCCTGTATAATGCGATTGCTCTTGTTCATTGTTTACGTGGATTCTTGAACCTCAGCAAAAAATAATTCAATTGGATTGAATGTTACCGTACACTGTACTAGTAAGGCATAACTTGTTTAAAAGATGACAATTTTACGGTGAAATTCCGCAGATACATATACAGGGTTGCTTAAAGGAGTTCGCGAAGTCCATACATTTTACAAAAAATGGAGGGCGTAGTTTAACAGGCCCACCATGGTTGGGGAAATTTTAAAATATTACACCTCTAGATGGTCGGAATTGATAGGCATACTCTTAATATACACTTTTAACTCTTTTACAACGTGTCACAATGATGAAAATAGCATAATTTGAAGGAAACTAACGCACTTCCCGGGATGAGGTGCGAAATACTGTATCAAAAAATGGCTAATCTAGATGCTCAGGAATAGAATGGTAATATTTTACTTCAAAAGTAAGTTGAAATTGCAACATTTGAAAAAAATACAAACACATTTAATCACCACGCTATGACCACGGCATGATACGGATGGGGTGAGAAAAGTCAAGATTGTACCCACACTTTGAGTGAAAAAGAATCTCTATTTATGGTTTAATAATTTATGCGTTCGTGGTGGGATCGAACCCTGAAGTTTTGGTAATGAAGAATTATTAACCTACTTCGGCTCACCAATCGTAGATGGGGGCATTTTAGAATATTACACTAGATGCATTTCAAAGTGTCACAATGCGAGATGACACAATACTGTATATGAGTAAAAAAATGAAGTCCGACATTCTCAGCCCATCATACGATTAGGTTGAGGTGAGCGTGAAATCAATATTAGAATGACGCACTTCTGGATACAGTTGAAGCTCCATGTGCGGACACCTCTCGTAAGCGGACACCTCCCCTAACGGACACTAATTCAACCCGTCGTCCTTCCTATCTAATCAGTGCATTTGGCACCTCTCGTAAGCGGACACCTCCCGTAAGCTGATACGTACACCTTTATCTTCAAATTTAGAATTTTTTGTATGTTAATTTACCTTCCATAAATGAACATCTCGGTAAATTTCTGATTTTTCTGTACAACGAATAGAAATTTGTGTACAAAATCGTTCTTATACTTTAATGTGCATGAGAACCATTTTCCTGAACCAATCTTTAGAATGATAAAACATACCGTATTTCAGGCACGGATCCAAGGGGGGTGGGCCCAACGGACCCTGCCCCCCCCCCTTTTGAAACCAAAAAATATATTTTTTGCACAATTTTGAATAAAACGGGCAACCACGCCCACGAATCTACGTTGACATGAAAGTTTCCCCCCCCCCACTTTCGGTGGATCCTGGCTCCGCCCCTGCTTAATAAAATATGAATGCGGTGTCTAGGAATTTGAGAGGCCATTTGTGTTGAGAAGGCTGTGAAGTGTGAGACATAAGGTCGAATACACAATTTTACAACTGTGGCTTTCTGTTGGCCGAAATTCTCGTAAGTGGACACCTCCCCCTAGTCCTCCCGTAGCGCCGCCACTGCTTGGATTTGGAGGCTTTCCGTTCATTTCTTAGCTTGGCATACAGCAGATTTGAATTCAACGCCCTTTAAAATCCCCAAAAAGCCAAAAGTTAATATTATTTGCCTCCAGCACCTTATAAATAAGCACGTTTTTTTTTGAAAATATGACTAGTCTATTTCAAGTGTTTTGAATGAGTATTTATTGGTGCACTTATTTATATGACTCTTTATAGACAATACTGTTATTAAATTTATAGGCCTAATCTATATCAAGTCACAGAAAATTGCTAAACTACAGGCAATTCTTATAAATATAAGAGAGCATAAGAGCAGCACACTGATTGACAATCAATAACAGTGTGAAGCATGCAGCACTCTCAAGAGGAACCAGAGCAACTCTGATATAGCGCCCCCAGTTTAGTTAACCCTTTTTATTCAACCTTCGTTCAAAATGGCTGGTGGAAAGAAATTGACTAAAGAAGAGGAGCTTTTGCTCCAGGATTTCAGCCGCAATGTTAGCACAAAATCATCTGCTCTATTCTATGGGAATGCATTTATTGTATCAGCCATCCCAATTTGTAAGTAGGCCCAGACCTTTTGAATTACATGCTTACATGGTGAGGCTACATATCCGATGCTCTAGGCTTATGTTTGTTGCTGTGTGTCGTCAGCCGTGGACATGGCCAGGCGGACTTCATTGGATGCCACGTTTACAAAATAGGCTTTAAGAAGGGCATAGGCCTGAAAACGGTCTAGAAAGTGAATTCCGTGAGACACTATTTGCCGGTAATGCAGTTTCGTACCCACCCATCAAAAATATTTAGAATTGTTCCAAAACTTTGAAATTCAGAGGAATTCGAGGTGATATGATTAACGTATATAAATACTTGCATGTTTTTTTGTTGAGGATTTTACTAGCCTAGTTTATTTGAAATTAATGTAGGCTCTACTAGAGGTCATGAATACAAGCTTTATAAAAATCATTGTAGGTTAAAATGTCGTGTATTATTCTGCTTATTGAGAGTAATCAACGAATGGAACAAATTACCTAGGGAAATAGTAGATGCCCCATCAATTAATGTTTTTAAAAATAGGTTAGATGATTATTGGGATGATGAGAATTTGTAAAGTACTGCAGTAACTGAATTTAACTGGCTTTTTGCGCAATTCTGAACACTGATACTAGATCTCCTTGCGTCAACCCTCAACAAAGTTAATATTGATGTTTATTTTTTATTTTATTATTGTGGTTAAAAGACTCAAGAAAGCCTTCAACCGTACATACTGTTACCTGTAAAACTTTATAACGAGTTGCCTACTACAACATCATAATACGTCAATAGTTGAAGAATTCAGTATTTTTCATTTTTGTTTGTAAACTATTTTTAAGCAATTCATTACTGAATTTCACTGGACTGTACGGCTAGCTAGTAGGCCTCCTTTCATCACTCTCGAAGTGAGGTCAGCAAAGAAAAGGCACTAACATCCGTCGCTTCGATTCCAGGTTGATAGGATTATGAGTCGCATGTCATTGGCAATGGAAAACAATTTTTAAACTAGGTCTTACGACGAAAATAAGATGATGATTTCCAACTTTTTCAAGGAGACTCAATAAATGATTGTTGGGGGGGGGGGGGGTGGGTATCCTATGCGGCCATGATTGAAAAACCGTGGAATTCATTGTGCGAAATCGTATACCAAGGCATGCTTGGTGAGCCTAGCGACTCGATCGAATGTAGCCTAGGCTTAGGCTCGAAATGATTGCGACCCGCTGCTAGATGATCAAAGAGGTCAGGTGTATCGGGGCCTGACGCTGTCATCATCAATACTATTAACACTATACTATACTATATTAATACTATTAATTTTAAAAACTAACATCATTATCATCGACCCAAAGCAAGTTTATGAACAATTAAAAGTGATTGTGTTAAACGTAGTATAAGCCTAAATTCAAAATTGCGAAAATAATAATTAATTGTTAAAAACGTCCCATCGCGAAATTAAAAGGTCGCGAAATGTTTCAAATCTTGAAATAAAGAAAATTTAGGGCCGCGAAAATTTAGGCTTTACAGTAACTTGATGGAATTTTATTATTTTTACAATCTCGGTATTTCTTTGTTTTTTGCAGTGGTAAGCCATACTGGGCCCACTACTGCTAAGGATTTTCAAAATCCAGTCAGTAATCATCAATTTTATCAGTAGAATTATTTAGGTGATACGGACTACAGTCCGTATCACCTATTGTTGTTGTTAGGTTTTTTCTTTATTCATTCTTTCCTTATTTTGTCCGCGGCTGTTCTCTAAGACGGCTGCGACTCTTTTTTTGTAAGTTGGTCACTATATAGGCCTATATCTGAAGTTGTCTCTAAAACCTTTGTTGTTGGCATCATGGTCACGTACCGCCATCTACGCACAATTTTGTGAAATTCTATGATTGGCCATAACTTTCTCGCCAACAGGATTTTTTCAATGAAACTTGACACGCATGCTTCATATAAAAGGTCAACTTCCTGTGCCATTATTTTACGCGCGACCACAGATCCGTTTGCGTGTACGTGCGCGTAAAAGTTTCAAATTGCGCAAAATTAATTTCAAATAATAAAATTTCAAAAATTAATTTACACGTTTCACGTCAATCTGAGCATTTCAAAATTTCACGATTTTATTGTGCCGCGCGCGCATATTTGCGCACACTGAGTGTACAGGAGCTGAAAATTTTTCAGTAGGTTTTTTACATGTTTTGGGTTCCTGATACCAGATTCGCATATTTCTAATGTATGTTGTAAGGTCATGTCATTGACCTTGGAACTCGAAAGTGTGTTAAATTAGATGAGTATGGAAAATTTCATATATTCAATTGAGTTTATTTCGCTAATTAGTGATCAATTTCCACTGAAAAAGTTGTAGATAAGATAACGTATTACATTTGCCCATTAGTACGTCGTGATGCGCACGTGCACGTGCGTAAATCATTAAATATTCGCAATATCATTTTTTAATTAAATTTCAACATGTGCCAGGTCAGTTTGATGTAATATGACGGCCTCTGCATGTTGGTGCGTATATTATGTAAGCATATGAGTTGTAGATATGATTCCATGCATCATTATGGCATTGAATGTTGTGAGGTCAGCGCATTGTCCTGAGAACTCAAACAACTGTTAAAAAAGAGGAGTACGGAATATGTTATATATTCATTTGAGGTTATCTTGCTAATTCTGCTTCTATTTACTGCCAATTTTCAATATATTGTAGCAGAGACAATTATCTTTCTAACAGTGTTGAGTTATTTATGATGTCATCATATTTTAAATAATCAAAGTGAAATAAAAATATATTGTGCTTAAAAAATAAATTTGTAAATGTAGTGCATTATTAGTATCTTTGAGTAGTATAGACACTGTATGTTTTCATAGTAGACAGAGAAGTTAAAAATGCTATTATTTAGATAGAATATCCATTGTCTTATCCTGAATGAATTTATCAATACAGTACTGCTGCCACATTACAGCAACTTCATGACTTCAGTGCTATCTTGCTGACATGGAAATGTAGTGCATTATTATTAGTATAGAATACTATATCCATGTTTTTATAGTATTTGTTTGAGAGAAGTTAAAAATACTGTATTAATCAGATGAGATATCCATTGTCTTATCCTGGATGAATTTATAAATACAGTACTGCTACCACTTTACAACTTTATAAGGACCTCACTACTATATTGTTCCCATGGAAATTTCAATCCATACTTGTCACTTGTCAATATAATCACCTGTTCAATGTCAAGTCAACCAACTGCTTTTCCAGTATTTCCTATATATTCTAATATACATGTAACATTAATATATCATGCAACATTATCAAAGTTTTGTGAATGAATACTGCTGGAATGCTATTGTATAGTAGTTTTGAATATTTTGATTGTCCATGCCAAATATTATTCACATTTTCAGGGAAAAAATATATTCAAATTTATAAGAAAATGTTGTCGTTGCCAATCATATATGGCACCACTACTGTATATATGACGAAACACCACGCGGCTCTCTCCGCCACCTGCAATTTTGTACCAGCTTTGTCTCAAAAAACACACAGAAACTGTTTAACAACTTTGTAATGTTCAATCCCTTCCCAATAGCAATCCCTATAAAAGGATCCGACCCCCTGCATAATATTTAGGCGAGCACCAGGGGAAAGATTGTGCCATGAATATTACAGGGACTGTAATTTGCCACTTCATCCTCATGACCTACATCCTGTTTTCTATAAACAAGTGAAGCACACTAATCTCTATACAGTACTCCTAAAATTAGATTCCAGTTTTTCCCCTCAATCCCCATTTACAATTCTCTACGCTTAGTCAATTAGTTTATAGTAAACCCCAGAAGATTATTTCAAGTAATGTAGCGAATTCGATGGATATGATTATGACATCATCATCGTCATCATTGATTGCCAACGCACGTGTACACTACATGTACATCTCTATCGCATCATACGCCCGTATCACCTTATTCATCGTAGACAAATAGCATGTCTAGTTAATATTAATATAATCAATAGTACGGAATTGATCATCCTATTTTTATATTAATTATAATCAATACGAGTAGTATGGAATTGATCATCCTGTTTTTATATTAATTATAAGGCCCCATAAAAAAAATTATTAGTTTATCACCCCCGCGTGCATCAGTTTTGGGGAAATCCCGATTTTATTTTTTTACAAATTACTATTTTTCATTTTTCATACACATTTTTTCTGTTATATTCACTTAAAATGCTTTGGATTTTTTTAACATTAATTTATATTAGGTCTAAAGTGCTCAGTACGGCTGGTATGGTGGTATGGGCGTCGAATTTGCGTGAGTCTATAAAAAATGATGGACGATGAGCTCAATGTGAGATCACTACAACATAGGAGGGTCGGTTAAAAAATAAAGCTGCCCTCATCAGTTTTTTTGCTTTGGTAGAGTGATAAACTAATAATTATTTATGGGGCCTAATCAATAGTATACAAATAGCATGTCTAGTTAATATTAATATAATCAATAGTATGGAATTGATCATCCTATTTTTATATAAATTATAATCAATAGTATGGAATTGATCATCCTGTTTTTATATTAATTATAAGGCCCCCATAAAAAAATTATTAGTTTATCACCCTCGCGCGCATCACTTTTGGGGAAATCTCGATTTTATTTTTTTACACATTACTAAATTTTCATTTTTCATACACATTTTTTCTGTTATATTCATTTGAAATACTTTGGATTTTTTTAAACATTAATTTATATTAGGTCTAAAATGCTCAGTACGGCTGGTATGGTGGTATGGGCGTCGAATTTGCGTGAGTCTATAAAAAATGATGGACGATGAGCTCAATGTGAGATCACTACAACATAGGAGGGTCGGTTAAAAAATAAACCTGCCCTCATCAGTTTTTATGCTTTGGTAGAGTGATAAACTAATAATTATTTATGGGGCCTAATCAATAGTATAAAAATATTGTCTGGTCATGAGGTGATGAGAAGACCAGAGCCTACTATCTTCTTGAGGGCCGCAGGCCCGAGGTTAGATAGTAGACTCTGGTTGTCTCATCCCCGGGGGACAGTAGGTCTCACTATTCCCCGAATATAGAGCAGTCAATATTTGTTTTATACCTCATACATAGATTTCACTTTTAATAGTCATAGCCTAATGAAAAGAGTTATGTTCAGGTGACGAGGCTTAGGCCCCTAGCCTATCCCACTGATGAACAATCTTTGTTGTACAATTGTATCTTTTTGTTAACAGATTTAGGCCTACAGTACCTAGATTAGCTTAAGCTGTGCCTGCCATTTAAAAACGAATGCTCTGAAGTCCCTGCGTAGTATCAAATAACCTAGTTAGGCTAGGTGTGCATGGTCTGCTTGAGGCCTAGGTTAGCCCAGGGACACCTTCCTGGCTAGCCTAGGGCACCTCAACTACAATCTTCACCTTAAAATTTACCAATGGTCATGGACTGAGTATTCATTTTTAACACCAACTTCAACATAAATTTGCAATAGTTTATAAAACTAATAGACCAAGCATTTCCTTTGTACTGTTTATTCGGTGTGTCAAAATGTTTTCTCTGTTTATCGTCGTTTGGCTACTTGATGAACTGTATCGTGCGATCAAAGGCCGTAGAGATCGCAATTACCAAAAGAAAAAGACTCGTTTGATGGGCCTAGAAAATGATGCGCAATAGAGAAAAAGTTCAATCATGAGGGAAAAGGTGACTATCACCTGGGAAATTTGATGGTTGGAATTATCATCTGCTGTTTGACCAATCCAATGACTGAAATCTATGTATGAGGTATAATATGGAATTGATAATCCTATTTTGATATTAATCAATAGTATGGAATTGATCCTCCTGTTTTCATATTAATTCTAATCAATAGTGTGGAATTGATCCTTCTTTTTCCATATTATTTATAATCAATAGTATGGAATTGATAATCCTATTTTCATATTAATCAATAGTATACAAATATTGACTGGTCATGAGGGGGATCACCTCGGGACAGTAGATCTCACTATCCCCCTCATGACCTCATAGATTCCAGTCATCTGATTGGTCAAACAACAGATGGTAATTCCAACCATCAAGTCATGAAAGTAACTTTTTTCCTTGTGATAGTAACTTTTTCCCTATCGCGTGTCATTCTAGGCCCATCAAACGAGGCTTTTTCTTTTGGTAAATTGC
>JAOTQE010026812.1:0-10461 GCA_025631205.1 Nesometra sesokonis
ACGATGGCGTGTATCTCATTGCTTGGAGTATGCATTATACTTTCTTACTCGAAGTTGATTAGTGGACCTTTCGGACTCCATAGTACACAGTTTAGAGGCATCAACAGTTTAGCCAACCTGTAAAGTACCTGTTCTAAACAATATATTTTTATTATAGAATGTTTATATGGAACTCTACAGATAACACAGTGGCTCACAATTATCTTAATTCTTCATAATAGTGGACAATAATATATTAGCACACAAATTATCTACTCATTGAAAGAAGATTCTTAAGACGTTTGAAAATATACTTATGATATTAGTCCATTTTTTTTGTATTATGTGAGTTATTCTTAAAATTAATAGTTTCTTTAAATACATTATTAAACTTTTTCTTTTTATTTTTCAGCAGCAGAAGAGGGACATGGGGAGACGGGGGAAAACTTTTTCCAACGAGTAAGTGAAAGCTTTCTAATAATTTGTAATTTAATATTTTCTTGAATTTGAATCATAACAGTTGTAACATGATTGCTAAACTGATTGATTCTCCTAGTTTTCAGGGGTGGATCCAGCAAAGCTTGATAGAGGGGCCGATTCCGGATATAAGGGGCCCGGTGCCAAATTTTATGTGTTTCCAAGGCCGACGGAAGCAGTCCGGCTGATCAAGCGTTTGCCGAACCACTTTTTGACAAAATATAAAAAAAAACTTTAAAATTAATGTAATATACTGTGTGGACTCTTCAACTTTGCCTGATAACTTTTATAATGCTTTCTCCGGCCCTGGTTTCTAGTGGTCTAAAGTCCTCCCCATACCAATATTTAAACATGATGCGTTTCCTGGGTATCAGAGAGGCAATTTCCATGGATAGTTTATTGCAAACAATGGGTTTTTTAAATTCAAATAATATTCGTTCAAGTCAAAAGGGGTTGGGGGGGCCTGGGTCAGTTGAGTTTCCCTTGGATCTGCGCCTGGTTTTCCATTGAGTAAGTAATGTGACCATTAGGAGCCATGTATTATTAGGAGCCATGTATTATTAGGAGCCATGTATTATTAGGAGCCATGTATTATTGTAGCATTGGTTGATGGCTCTTTCAGGCATCAATGTTAGTTTAGATTTGGAGAGGGGTGGGACTTGGTGGCACGATTACGCTTCACCCAATCTTATTCTTTGGAATTTCTCAAGGTTGACATGTATGTCCCATATACTATGTATTCAGTTCCTATATTGTGTTTTAATATTTATATTATATTAAATGCCTTTGAGAGGGATACTAAAAAATTTTTTGCAAATTTCGAAATTACGGGAGTCCAGAAAATGATTCAAAATTTCTGCCCACTCCAGGATAATCCTGTAGAATTTGGAGCGCAGGATAGTAAAAGTTAATTTCTCCATTGTTGTTTTTCAGCTTTGTTTAGCATGATGTTATCCACTGTGTAATCATATATGTAAGGTTTACTATAATTTCCTCTCAATGTTGATATACAGTACTTTACAGTACAGGTGTTACGGTTCTCAAAATGTTGTACTTATTGTTGTCATGGTACGGCTTTTGATGTCAACACCACTTCATGTTCTTAAGATTATAACAGTATTGATCTGTTTCCATCAAATACCGCATGTTTATATAATGGTAGTAAACAAAGGGGTAGGTGGACGGTACAGCGTGCATTGTTTTAGATCTTGAGGTTATTAGTTTGAACCTCCTTCTTCACACCTCAGACGAAAATGCTCAGATACCCAAGCCTGTATCAGAAAATTGTTGTAAAAATGGTCTTGTAAATAAATTCCATAATGTATGTTTCACCCTTAGAAACTAAGAGACTATGGTCCTCAGTTTGAAAGTAACATTGCATGGAGACTTTGGACCATAGGTTTGTGTTGAACCTTTTCATGCATAATCCACTACAAAAATATAATTTAATTAACGTAAGATATCAACATCCAAATTGCAGAACTCATAGAATTTGGATCAGGATGCATCTAGGAATTGAGATGGGGGTGCTCAACATCTGAAGGATATCTGATGATACAATCACTGTACTAAACTTTTTTGAAGCAGTTTCTCGTTTCCTCCAAAAAAATTCTCAAGGCCTAAGGCCAAATAAAAGATATACTTGTTAAGCATCAACCTAGTAAAGTCAGAAGGTGAAGGGGCTGTTTTTATTTTTTTTTTACTTTTTCTTATTTCAGTTTAATTTTAAGTTGTCATTGTCATAGATTTGTAACAATTTTAACCTCTGGATCACTGACTTAAATTTTTACCAGAATATTTTTTTCCAAACTAAAAAAAAAAAATTTTAAAAACCTAATGATGCAAATTTAAATACGGATTCTAGTAACAAAATAAGATAACTTGGAACCTAGACTTGCAAAAACATACATTTGTTCCAAGCTATCTTTAAAAAAAAAATTAGAGGCAGCTAAAAATTCAGGCAAGGATGGTGATGCTTAACAAATATAGTTTTTTTATTTTGCCTAATTTTTATCAATAAGGTGGTTCTTGCATAAAACACAATTTAATAATAGGCCTTGTACTACCATGGAGATATAAAATTTCTTAATATATTTATTTTATACAAATTTATATAAATTATAATAAGTGAAATGTATCATGTTGATGAACCTTAGGTCTACATCACTGTTTTAGGCTTTTTATGGATTCTGAGCTTTTATTGCCCTACCACCGACCTTAATTTATCCTTGCTTACAACCATTCTATCATACAGTAATGCATAACAAGGAAAATGCATCGTGTTGGTTTTATCAAAATTTTGTGACCCTTGGATCTACATCAGCGTTTTAGGCTATTCAGACCCAGAGTCTTCATAGCCCTTACCACCAAGCTTAATTTATCCTTGAATGAGACCGTCATGCTGGGCTTAGCCCAGCTAGACCAATCATGTAAAAGCATATTGATTACTATGTAGACAAAAACAAACGACAAATATGTTTCATGGAAATTTGCTAACTAACTAATGGTGATGCAGTGTCTTATGTCCGACCAGATCTTGCTGTTCTTAATTTCATATCTAAACAAAGCAAATAATGTTTTCATGTTTAAAGGAAAAAAGTTGGCACAATTTGCAAGATAGGTATACACGATAAAAAGATTAAAATCAATTGCTATATTATTAGTTTGCCGTGCTTGTAATTCAATTGATGCATTTCATTCAGAAAATACCGAAAATGATGAAATAATTTCTAATATTACATAGAAGTTATTTTTTAATATAGTAACTTGACCTATAAACCAAATATTGATTGATTGCTCTTTTTAAATATATCATGGTCCAATAAAAATGATAACATTATTTGTAGGTCTGCTGATTAATTTTAACCTCCGCTAACAACGTTGGCGAGGTTATGTTTTCAGCCATGTTGGTGGTTGTGTTTGTGTATGTGTTTGTATGTTTGTTCGCAGAATAACTTAAAAAAAGTAATCAACAGATTCTGACGAAATTTTCAGGGAAATGACCAAAGGAACAATTGAATAATTTTGGAAATCTGTGGCCCATGGGGGCCTCTGGTAAACATACCATTTCCTGTGTACGATCCGAGGTGGGTCTACATGATACACTGATTTTTTGTAATAATTAGCCAGATTGTGGTCATCTTTTACTGTTATTTCGTTATAAAAACAAACAATCAACGCTGTACAGTCGCTTTGTTGTTCACACGAAAAAAATCCGCAAAACTAAGGGCAGTGTGTACAAAAATTGTAAAGGGTTAAAGCTGCATTCACAAGAATTTCGGGGACTTGGTAGAGGTTTGCACTGTCTGAGTGCTTCTTTTTAGTCTACATAAATGAGTGGTACGCAGTGAAGCTTTCTCTCAGCTAACTCAGTTTTAAATTGGTACCTAGTTGAAAGCAGTCTGAATGGAAAAGTAATGGCCATCACACACTGAGGCTTAAAAAGAATAAAAATAAAGCTTCAAAACAAATTTTGAAGCAAATAAATTTATGCATGAGTCTGCTTGTTGGGGCACAAGTTAAGTAATGATTGTTTCTTCATAGATGAGTAAACAGTACAAAAGGATTTTAGAGCTGATGGTTATCGATTTTACAAACTTGACCAGTCCATACCATCCTTGTCTGTCTGGTCATAAATTCTCTGGATAGCAATTTTAGACACCAGACACTAAATATTATAGCGATATTAGCATAACACGTGTAGGTTTAATAAGAAGCCAAATGGAAAACCATAAAGATGTGCTGGATGCCTAGGCTGTTTTTAACCCCGTACTTTGTCTGAACCTATGGCAAGCCATCTCAATTTCAAATATTAATTTGTCTAGGTACTCGGGTTAATACTGTAATAACTTGTATAATGAGTGTCCTGTACATTCTCTAGCCGGTGGCATCATAGGGTGAACTGTAATTTTAATTGGTATGATGAACTTTCATATTAAAAGGCAAAAATAAATTTAAGGTTTGGTAAAATTATGTTTAGTGATTATAAGAGAGACATACAATGTTACATTGGAGCAAATATTGAAAGTTGTTTAAACTAAAATAATGATAATTTCAAATAATTATCAAACTGGATTACTAATTTACCTCTTTGGGATGCAGGTACATCTGTATATCTGCCAACTTTTTGTGAGGCAAATGTGTGAAAACAATCGCCGCCAGGTACTGTACCAAGTATCCAATCTGATTTCAGGAAGCAAAAACCTCCAGTTGTTTGCCCTATTTAACATATTTTTTTTAAAACTTTATATAGCAACCGCTATGTTGTAATTACTAAGTTTTTTTTTTGCGGTTTTTCATGAAAAAATTGGTTCAATAATTACTTTTTCCCGAATTCTTGTGCCTGAGAAAATGTTTTGTGTACACCCGAAACGGAACCCATGGATGAGACTCGGACATTATGCATGAGAGTTGCCAGGCATTCTCCGGCACATTTCATTTCTTACTCCTCTAAAAACTATAATGAGTAATACAAATTAATTTTAGTATTTATATAGTGCCTTTCTCTCAGGGTGGGAAAGTGCTTTGTGAGGGGATTTTTGCAACGGATCATTGTATACCACATGGGATCATACAATGTAAGTTGTTGCTATCCTGAACACAAGTTTGTTGCATCCAGATAATGAGAGTAAATCGTCTTACCAGAGGATACAAGGACACAATCCAGCAAATGTGCTCCAAGTCATAGTTTTCAAATATAGCAATTATTAACATTTTGTAGTAATTATATGGTCTGGCTATTTAAAAAAATAATTTAGTAGATTATGCACTTGGAAAGGTTCAATATGAACGTATAGCCGGAAGACTCCATGCAATGTTAGTTTCTACTTCCAATTCTGAAACATGGCATGATGGAATTTATTTACAGGGCCACATTTACATAACTTTTCAATTCGGGCTGGGCTATCTGAGCATGACTGGCAGAGACATGGAGAGCGAGTCTTGAACTCCCAACCTTAAATATGTATTGTCGCTTGAAAATGACCAAAAAATCAATGAATTAATTTTGAAATTAACTTGCTCATATCAAAGTAACATCAAAAGTTAGAACTTGAGCCTAGAAATTAGTGAATTTAAAAATTGTTTAATAAGATTATTACACTGAAAAATAATAAAAATTTAAGAGGCTTCCAGCCTTTTTGAGGTTTTTGGCTGATTTTTAGCATATAACATTACAATATTGGGGTAAATAATTTTAAAATACCCTAATTTCTAGTTTCATGGTCATAACATATATATTTCTTTGAAACTAGCAAGTTATTTTCAAAATCCATTTGTTGTCATTTTTCAAGTGACAATACATCTTTAAAGTCTGAAACAATGCATGCTGTACCATCCACCATCATCATCATTGATTTTCTGCCTTCTGGCAGGTTCTGTGCATTTAATTCCTCCACTATTCTATATGACGTGATCTTTCATCTCAGAATAAAGTTCTTTATCGTCTTTTATGTCATCCATCATCATCATCATACTTTTCCTTCCTTGTTGGTGTTTCCTTCTATTCTTCAATTATTTCCTTTAAAAAGCTATTATCACATGCCCAATCCATTTTTTTCTACTTTTAATTCTACTATAAGTGTCCTTTTTTCATTTACTGTCTTTAATAAATGTTCACTTATAATTTTATTTTTCCATCTGCCTGTGTTGGCATAAATAACACCAGCCCTGTGACATAAAATTAGCAGATGGGTTTGTTAGTCATCTTAATTCCTAGTTCATACAAAACTACTTATACACTGTGTAACTTACACTATATGTAAATTGCAAGTTTGAGTATGCTTTTAAAATGATTTTCAGGAACCGAAAACTCCATTAAATAATTTCAGAAAGATTAAAATTTTATTGCATACTCTAAGACGGAATATGCCATCATATTTTAACTCGTTATTTTGACGTTGATTATTCATGATCATTGTTTTAGAGTTTAATATTATTTGTCTTAAATGTCAGTTAAATTTATTGAAATATATATAATAATAACAAAGGTATTTAATTTATGTCTTACAGATAATGGTAGAAACAGATACACAAATTACATGGCCATCCAAATTAAAAATAGGTGCAAAGTCAAAAAAAGGTTGGTGAAATTTATATTTTAAAAGTATAATTTCTTCTCATTTGAAGGTAGGACATGATACAATAGAAATGAATGGAAATTCTTTCTAAACTCAGGTTTTTTTTATGTATTTTGTGTAACGTGACTTTCCTTGTGTAAGGATCAAGTACATACTGATTATGAAGCTTGAGTAGTAGCACTGGTAATCATGAAAGAACTTATTATTAGGGGTAAATTCTAATCTCAGACAGCAAGCATGCTTACTGCTAATTCACAGATTTATTTTAATTATTTATAGCAGTGACTAAGAACATGTGTATATTACAAATATCTAATTTAAGAAGGCATTAACAATTATCTAAAAAGTTTACAAGAAAACCCCATTCATTCATAAAAGTATCAATAACTAAACTATGTTAATTAATGCCATATAAAAAGTTGAATTAATAGTCTGGGCTAGTACATTCAAATCACATTTAGTTCCTATTTTAACTATACAAAAAATGATAATTAGATGCATCACTTTTTCTAACTATAGGGCACATTCACCTCCTTTGTTTTATGAATTAAAGATTTTAGATGTATATAAATTACATAAACTATATATACTTAAATTCATGCATGATCTTTATTATAAACTAACTGCTCATATATTAGCTGACTATTTATTAATTGTTAACCATACTTATAGTACAAGATTTAATAATTATTTTAATTTAGTTGTCCCACATCCTTGTACCTCAATAGGAATATTTCGTTTTGGTTTTGAAGGAGCAAAGTTAAGGAATGAAATTTCTGTTGATACCCGAAGTCTTAGTTCCAGAAATTTATTTATAAAACAAATTAAATATAATCTAATTAATGAATATACAGAATAATGTAAATGTATTTTTTTTCCCTTTCTTTTCTCTGTAATATTTTTGGTAAAGGGGTTTAAACTCGATTAGAGCTATCTATTTTTTAAACCCTATTGCCATAATTGTAATTGTAATTTGTTTTCTTTTTTGTGGCAATAAAGTAAAGTATAAGTCTAAAGCAGAATGTTGAAAAAAACTCAACAATATTTTGTCTACATTAATCCCAAATAAATTCCTTGACGTTGCAATTTCAAGTTGACCACATGATTAAGTTGATGGTATTTGAACAAACTCTGTAGTGTATAAGTGATACTGTATTCTATTCATTAGCAATCTCTTGTCTTAGAACCAGTAATGCTTTTACAATATCATATCCTTGATAATAATATTTTTATTTAGTGATTTAGTCTCCTGTTGTTGAATCATTGTTGCAATTTTTAGGGACAATGTCAAAATAATCCTGCTGCAGTTACTGCAGTAATTTAGTTACAACAGTATTAGGGACCATGTCAAAATTAACCTGCTGCAGTTGCTGCAGTAATTCAGTTACAACAATATTAGGGAGCAGTTTTTGCAGTAATTCATTTACAACAGTATTAGGGACCATGTCAAAATTATCCTGCTGCAGTTACTGCAGTAATTCAATTCGTAGTGGCTATTGTTACACCAGTCGTAATCTCAATCCTGTAGGCTATTCTTACACCACTCTAAAAGGCATGCACACTTAGGTTTATTTTGGACATTGGCAAATTTACAAAACAATCGCGGCCGTGTAGGCTAGGCTTAGGCTCACGCGGTGCAATCTCAAATGGTCAGTTTTGGCGGTTTTATTATTTATAACAAGGATGGATTGTGAAAACAATTTACAGTATACGATAAAGGTATCATTTACACTACCGTAGTTATGTAAATTTGGCCATTGTTTTCGCTCCCATTAGTTAGCACTGAGCCTCAAGATGCTGTTTGTGGATATTCACACGTCAGCTTGCAACCGATCACCCGTGTGTGTTTCTGCTTAAAAACAGTTACAAATCCAAGGATATGGCGCACGAATTAAATGGGCAACACATTTTCAAAAGGAGAGAAATTTCAGGTCATGCCAACACTGATTTTTATGCCTTTTATTATTTTCCCCAACCCAATTTGGTTGTGGATTGCCATGCCCAAACCGCCGAAACTGACCATTTGCAATTGCACCACGTGAGCAAAAGCTACACGGTCACAATTGTTTCGTGAATTCGCCAATGCCCAAAATAAACCTACTGCACATGCGTTTTAGAGTGGTGTAAGAATAGCCTACATGATTGAGATTACGACTGGTGTAACAATAGCCACTGCGAATTCAATTACAACAGTACCCTGAGACCATGTCAAAATTATTCTGTTCTAGTTACTTCAGTGCTTCAGTTACAATAGTATTAGGGACCATGTCAAAATTAGCCTTCTGCAGTTACTGCAGTAATTCAGTTATAACAGTATTAAGGACCATGCCAAAATTATCCTGCTGCAGTTACTGCAGTAATTCAGGTACAACAGTAGTTCAGTAGCTGAAATCAATTTCTGAAAACATACTATACTCTAGGATCATTGCAGAAAACAACATTGAGTTTTGGCCTTGTGTGTCAAGTAACACTATTACTGCAGTAACTGTATTAGACTTAATAGCAATAGATTACTGCAGTAACTGCAGTAGAATAATTATAACGTGGTCCCTTAGTTATGAGAGGTAGGTTTATAGGCCAGCTGTTATTTGTGCCTTCTACCCATCATGACGGGGGCAGATCTAGCGGATTAGGAGGGTCTGATGCCAAATTAGACAAGCATAGGTGTGATATTTTAACAGATGCAAGATTTGGTTTTTAAGAGTCTAAGCCACCTCATTCCCATGATTGTTGAAGTTGAGGTGAGAATATTTCAAAAATATTGATCTCTTCCGCTTAAAAAATGAACTTGAATGTTTAAAATGCATTTATTTTTACTTAATAATTTATTTAGTGATGTTATCTAAATTTTTGCCCTAGATCATAAAAAGTTGTTATATAACTAAAATGGTGGGTTGGCAAGAAAGCAAACCTAACTGCTCTAAAAGCCAATCTGCCTTTCATACTTGCCAAGTTTACATTAAAAATAAAATTAAACTAACCTTACATTACTTTGTTATTTATATCTATCACGTATTGCAAAATAATGTCGGTTACTATCATAAGACTACTTGGGGATTATAATAGGATTATAATGTTAGCATATAATAATACACTTGAGGCAAGAACTTAACCTACCATCTGCACTGTACGTTCTTATGTCATGTTGAGTATAACGACCCATATCCCTACTATTGTTAATGTTAAATGTTTTTCCTATGTATATTCTTTGACACTAAGTTCTTATTTCATTTACTAGTACCTGAACAAGTCTTTCTGTATATTTTTGAACAATAAGATCATATGTTAAGTATAATATACATTACAACCCATAGGCGTATTTTAGTATGATGCTGTAAATATTTCTGTCATTTTCAGTTTAAAAACTCGTGTCCTATATCTTTTCTGTATCTATTTTTTTCGTGTCCTCCAACAGTGAGCAGGGGCGGATTTAAGGGAGAGGGAAGCCGGGCCGGCTCCAGATCCCCCTTTTGGAAAGTAAAATATATCAATATTATTAACAATATATCAATCAATATTATTAGCCTTGAGGCCATTTCCGGACATCTAAAGACTAAAATTTTCCAGGGGAGCATTCCCCGAACCCCCTAAACCTAAAACTTTTACTCACTACCCCCACCTCCCCCGGCCCCAACCTATTCCAAAAGTCTGCATCCGCTCCTCATGAGTTTTTTCGCCTTTACAGGATGTCCCATTATAAGGCTTAGAGAGTGCCGCTCTTTGATGTTGGTTACTGGCGCTCGAATACCCTAAAGAATGTCCTGCCATAGCGGGAATTGAACCCACGACCTTCGTTTTTTTTTATCCATGCATATAGCTGATGATATTAGTTGTATTGTAGACATAATAACGTGCATTTTGATGGATCCACATCCGACAGTTTTAAAATCAAAAGTGGAGTGAAACAAGGCTGCGTCCTGGCCCCCAC
>JAOTQE010026823.1:0-10461 GCA_025631205.1 Nesometra sesokonis
TATATATATGATAATCATTATGGTTTTCGTAAAGGCTACGACACTTCGATGGCTCTGCTGCAGCTCAATACCATATTGTTGATGCTTTTGAAGGAAATAGGTTTGATATTGGCGTATTTGAAACCATTGACCATTCAATTCATCTTTCTAAATTTGAAAATTATGGTATTCCTGGGGTAAATAACGATCTCTTTAAAAGTCATCTCTCAAACAGATTTCAATATACCAAGAATACAAACACATTCTCTCAGTTCCTTCCTATTACTCATTATACCCCCAAGGTTCCCTACTTAGCCCCTACTCTTTTTCCCTTTACATAAACGATTTAGTCAAATTATCCATCAAACTTTATTTTTTCTTCAACTATTTCGTAAATCCTTCTTTGATTCAATAAATAATCTTTAGATAGTCCTAAATGCATTAATATTTCTGGAATTCTTAATCTCATGAGGTAATTTATTCCGCTCACGAATGGCTGTGGCGTAAAAGTACTTATAATGTCTTTCATTCTTTCTGCCAACAAACTTTCTGTTAATGTTAGAAATTGTTGTGCTATTTCATTTTGTAATACTAACAAACAAAATCCCTTGGAAAAAAAGATTGAAATAAAAATTAACGATAAAGCAATTCCAATTGTAAGCAATAAAACATTTCTTGACATCAATTGAGACTACTAAATAACGAAATTGGAAACGCTGTGTATTTTTCTGTTTCTAACATTTCGTAATACCAGCACTCAGCTGGTCATTGTTATGTAAATGTGGTCACAATGAGAAGTTACATAACTATGGGGTACTGCACATGCTCTGTTACAATTTATTCCAACAGTGACAACCACTGTAATGTACTGCACATGCTCAGAAACAAGGAATTCTAAAGTCAGGTTGTAAAATACAAAAAAAAAAAATACATAGATTCTGCACTAAATTCTACTTTGATATGCACCTCCGCATTATAAAATTAGTTTTAGTTGACATGTAAGCTATTAAAAATTGTAATCATTAGGTGTATTTTATGGAATAACAAAATATTTTATTTATTATCACTTTTTGTGGCAAAGGTTTTTATAAATTATTAAAAATTTAATAATTTATAAAAACCTCCACCACAAAAGCGATAATAAATCACAGATTTTTGTTACCCAATAAGAAATACACCTAATGATTTTGCAATTTTGAATAGTTAAACTGTTAAATAAAATTGATCTTTAAATGGATAACGTGTGTAATAAAGGTACAATTTGGTGAAAAATTCATGGGATTTTTTTTACCATTCGATTTTGGAATAAATCCTAACAGAGCATGTGCAATATGCTACAGTTGTTGCGCCATTTCCTCAATCTGACCATGTTTATATAAAAATGACTAGTTGAGTGCTGAAATGACAAAGGGAGATACACAGTGATTCCAATTTCTTTGTATATAGTCTCAGGCAGGCATCAATATTGATTCAGGATTAACTTGTAAAACACCTCAATATCCTTGGTAATGAGATTTCCAAGAATATTGGTATCATTTTTAAACTTTCTTCTATTTTCTCTACACACATACTTCGCACCTTATATTGTACACTTATTGTTCCTTGCTTAAAAAATCTTACCACTCAATACAAAAATACAAACCTTGCCAGTCTGATCATAAAGCAAAAACAAGCAGTACGCATTATAGCATCAGTCCCACCACTTTCCCACACTAGTCGTTTATTTAATTCTCTTAATTTACTCAAACTCAAAGATTTGAATACACTTCATCAATGTAATTTTTTTTTATTCATCTATAATTTAATTACGGCCTTCATAGTTTTGCAATTTACTAGTCAACTTACCCGTCCCGTAACCTTGACCTTTTACCCCGTTCCAATAACAGTTACATTTGACCCGTCCCAGTAACCTTGATCTTTGACCTCGTCCCGTAACCTTGGCCTTTAGCCGTCCCGTAACATAGACCTTTGACCTCGTTCCCGTAACCTTGACCTATGACCTCGTGTCCCATCATGGGAAATTGTGGTGTGAACCATGCTTTCACCATGTTTGGGCAATGGGACCAAGAAGTAGTGAAAAACAGCTATTTGACCTTTGACCGTAGTGACCTTGACAATTGAACCCGTGACCCATCATCGGTAATTCTGGTCTGAACCTACATGCTTCCACCAAGTTTGGGCAAGATGGAACCAAGGAGTATCAAAAAACAGTTTTTTCACCTTTGACCCCAGTAACCTTGACCTTTCCAAAAATGAACCCCACAAGGTCAATTTCGCAGTGACCCTGCATCTACCCACCAAGTTTCATAGAGATCGGACCATGGACCTAGGAGGAGTAGGGGAACAGACAGACAGACAGACAGACAAACAGACAAACGTTTCTCAGTATAGATTTCAACAAAACTCTTGTTTCCACTCTTATTATAGCAGATCTGCAGTTTGATTTACATGTCCCTCAACATCATCATCATAATCATCATCACCACCACCACCACCATCATCATCACCATCACCATCATCACCATCACCATCACCATCACCACCATCACCATCGTCATCATCACCATCACCATCATCATCATCATCATCATCATCGTTGTTGTCGCTGTCGTCGTCGTCATCATCATCATCATCATCATCATCGTCGTCGTCGTCGTCCTCGTAGTTATCATCTCATCATCATCATCATCATCACTCACCATCATCATCATCATCATCGTCATCATCATCATCATCATCATCATCATCATCAACATCATCATCATCATCGTCGTCGTCGTTGTCGTCATCGTCCTCGTAGTTATTATCTCATCATCATCACTCACCACCACCATCATCATCATCATCATCATTATCATCGTCGTCGTCATCGTCGATCGTCGTCCTCGTAGTTATCATATCATCATCATCATAATCATCATCGTCATCGTCATCATCATCATCATAATCATCATCTATATCGTACATGAAATTTGATATACAATGCAATAACATGAAAATATTGTTAAAAGCGAAATACCAAGATTTATTCCTCAATACATAAACTAACACCTCCGCAAACAAAATGCCATATAAAGGCCGTGTTTCCGCAGGAATTTTGGATTATGATAAAATATTCAATAAAATCAATTTTAAAAAATACAACTACGCAAATGCATTGTGAGTCCACTAACTTCCGGTGTTTTTTTTTATGCATTCCCTTTTCGTCGCGTGGCACTCTAGGTGAAACCGCGGTGAAATCCTCGCAACAAGATCAAGGTTGACTCCGTGACAAAGGTAAAGCATTATCGCATTTAGGTCAATTATCGGATAATTATGGGAATATTATCGGATAATTATCTAATTTTCTGCAGCACTTTTATCGGATAATTTTTATCGGGATAATTTATCAGATATTTTTTTACTGCAAAAACACGGCCAAAGACAATATCAACACTGATATACATGATAATTTTTTACAGTCACTATTACTAATTTTAGCCTATTAACATCCTAAACACTCATTTAAATAAAACAAAGGCTGTAAAAAAGTAAAACATTACATATAGCCAGCAACGTAAACTTGTGATCATATTGTTATATATACAACAACTGTAAGTCTGTTTCATTTCATTTCATTCTTTATTTCGGAATGTCATATCCATATCTATCATCGGTCTGACCCTAAAAAATAATTAAATACAAAGATCCCTAACAACTATACATTATTACCTATCTATAAAAATAAGTATAAATAAGATTTATAAATATATAAATTATAAATAGATAATAAATAAATATAAGAAATAAGTAGTAGTAGTAGTAGTAGTAGTAGTATAATACAGATATATAACGTGATATATTGTAGATTTATATATACAAAATACCTCTCCGTCTGTTATACATCTTAGAATCTAAGAGCACGTTTGCAAACACATCGAGATTGCTACTACTCAGCATACGCTGCATGAAGGATAAAATGATGTTCGCAAATATTCATTGAAAGATGAAACACCATGGTTGACAAACATCAATATCAATTTTAAAAAATACAAAACATGCTAATCTTAAAAAAAGTTTAGCCTAATTTGAAACATCATAACAATCTATCAAAGATCATACATAGGCCTAGTATAAACTATTGCATGTTTACAGCAACGATAAAGTGTTTCTATATTGATTAATAATTAATCTGCATACTGTACGGTATCTTATAGCTTTAATTATGTGTACTTTTTGAATAATAACCGGCATTGTATGAGTATCACTTTAAATGTCTCCGAGATATGAAACAATTAATTATCAGCTGGTAATACATTAACATTAAAATTTTAAAAATTCTTACTTCCCTGTTAAAACGGTATACAATCTTTTTTGTCTAGAATTATGCAAATTGCGACTAACGCCTCAAGTTACACAAAGCTGCGACGTTTACGCCTCAGACTACTACACTCTCCGACTTTGGCTTCAGGCGACTTTCGCTTCAGGCGTGGTCGCAGAAATGCGAAATTTGCATAGCAGGTGATAATAATAGATGCAGAATCCATTCATTTGATCGCTGATCTTGCTTGTATAGTTCTGGACCAGTAGTCGCTCTCTAATCTTCAATCGCCTTGTATTTAGGCGGTTCTAGAATTGGTGACACTGACCAACTACTGCAATTAGCTAAGGCCTAATCACTTTAAATGTATTAGCATTATTTGTCGTATGTAACGTTTTATTAGAAATAATAACCCACATAACAAAAATGTTTCCAAATACACCGATTATACCGCTTATTGTAAATAAAAATGAGTAAAGAATGTGGTGCGATAACATAGGCCCGTAGAAATGATAATCTGACGTGGAATTCGTCCAGTTTGAAGAATAGGATATGCTATCCATAATGGTCTTCAGTTCTTCTTTCTTCTGTTGAATCCTTTATAGTTAATGATTCTCTAAACTAATAGATTTTTTTTAATTCTCCACATCTGTTTCTGTTCTCTTTTTCTTTTACTAGGGTAGTCATAAGCTAAAACAGCTATGAAATAATCGTTTGGTTCTGGTTCAATTGAATAAGCGATCTTTAAAAAATCCTTTCCAGAAGTGCTGGAATAGTTATGGAAAAATTTCACTGTCATGAAATTGTTAGCTTGAAACCTCATCTACATCGCTGATTAACATTGAGCAGAACAACGTTCCCATAATATAAATAATCCTGTTTGTTCTTAAATTGTATACAACATTGTATTCAAATTAAAAAATTCATTCAAATTCAAAAATCACCCCTCTGTTGTATTGGGTTGTACATTGTATTAGGTTTCAAGCAAACGGTTTTGATTTAATTAAGGAGGTTTAAAACCTCCTTGATTCAATGAATAGGTAGTTTACGATATTTCCAATCTCACTTGACAAAAAGTCGAGATAACCATCAGCTTACCTATATCATACAATTCCTGAACGTCCTCGACGACACTTACATAGAACGACTGAAGATATCGTGATAATCCGTAAAGATACCATAAGTCCTGGACTTGTTACACGACCACACTACATGCAAAGGCTGAATATTTTGAGATATATCATTGGGTTAGCTATAAGTCTGAACTTGTTCCTTCTTGTTCCACGCCGACACTTAAATACAAAGAAGTCAAGATAATTCGATAAACCGTTAGGTCACCTAGTCCTGAACTTATTTGTTCTACGACGACACATACAGAGTCTGAAGATGTCAAGATAAATCGCCAGGTTAACTATACAAGTCCTGAACATGGTTTTCTTTCACGAAGACACGTACATAAAGACTGGGGATGTCGAGATAAATCGTTAGGTTACCTTTTTGGGCCGAAGTCATATTCCAAAATCCATAGACCTAAAAAGACCAAAGATATCGCGAAAAATCGTCGTGAGTGTCAAACGAAGTCGAAATACACCGTCAACCCATGTACTTGATCTTGTTCAACGACACTTATAGAGAGATCGAAGAACTCTATAAACTGACAGTATAGTTGTCAAGTGGTGAGTTTTTTCTTAAGTTGTGTGTTATCGGGGCGGACCTAAGATTGATATGAAAGAGGGGGCGCACTTTTCCGGCGTGGTGGGCGTGTTTACGATTTCAAATTTTTGAAAAGCAAACAAAAAAAAAAGAGAAAAAGATCCCGTTATATTCTTTATTTAGCGTGGTTTTCTGACTGTTACGATTGTTTGAAACTTGCATTTTATTCAGGAGGGAAAACTTTATAGGTGCACATGTAATATGCATGCGCACATGTACTTCGAACGATATTAGAGCGGGAGCACGCCGGATTGACCCACCCTAAATCTCTCGCACAATTACATTGTACAATCTCGGAAAACGAAATTCCAAAATAGAGTATCTCGAAAGGACGGAATTCCAAGATGGATTATCACAGAACGAAGGATTTCCAACATAAATTATATCGGGAATACGGAATTCCAAGAGCGTATATCGGAAACCGGAATTCCAAGAGAGTTTCTCGGAAAGACGGAATTTATTCATCCTTTTTCATCTTTTTTTTTTTACTTTCACGTCTTATTTCATTATTTACAGAAATGTTTATACATTATAATTTATTCCTGATGTCTCATATACTTCGATGTATATTGTGAAATAACTATTTTAAATTAACAAATTAAGTTTTTTTGTTTGTTTTTACTAAATGGGGAAAAAGAAAAAAAAACACCAAAGATGTCATGCAAACTAATTTAGATAGCGAAGGGTACTTTCTTTGAATAGTTTCAATTTTAACGTTTTGATTTTAGTATTTTTCTCTCTTTTTTTGCTATTTCTATGTTATATAAGGGCCTCTGTATTATATAATAGGCTAAAAAAGTACAGTATTTATAGAAAAGGGCACTAGCTGATCAACTGTAATAATCTAGCATTTCCAAGTCAATTATTACAATTTCAATACTGTTATTGTAATTCATTATTCTGGTACAATGCAAATTTAAGATTGTGGTAATGCGATGTCAATCGTTGTTTTTTCTGTTAATTAATTCTTTACATCTTGTTACATTGTCCTTGTATCTTAATGTAAAATTTGTTAATATTAGCTTCAAATATATTTCCGTTGTTTTGTGGACAAATTCAATATTGTGGTAATGCGATGTCAATCGTTTTGTTTTTTTTTTTTAATTAATTATTTCCATCTTGTTATACATATCGTTGTCCTTGTATCTTTATATAACATTTGATAATATTAGCTTCAAATGTATTTCTGTTGTTTGTGGACAATACAAATTCAATATTGTGGTAATTCGATGTCAATCGTTTTGGTTTTTTTTTAATTAATTATTTCCATCTTGTTATACATATCGTTGTCCTTGTATCTTTATATAACATTTGTTAATATTAGCTTCAAATGTATTTCTGTTGTTTGTGGACAATACAAATTTCAATATTGTGGTAATTCGATGTCAATCGTTTTTTTTTTTTTTTTTTATTAATTATTTCCATCTTGCTATACATATCGTTGTCCTTGTATCTTTATATAAAATTTGTTAATATTAGCCTCAAATGTTTTTCTGTTGTTTGTGGACAATACAAATTTCAATATTGTGGTAATGCGATGTCAACCGCTGTGTTTTTTAATTAATTCTTCACATGTTGTTACATTTGTTGTCCTTGTATCTTAATGTAAAGTTGATTAATATTAGCTTCAAATGCATTTCTGTTGTTTTCTAGACAATACAATTTTTATTAGATCAGTTTCAAGAAAAATCAAAATAAATTGGCCACGGCAATAAAATATTTATTATAGTATATAGAGTAACAACCTTATCTACCCAGAAAATATTTTAAAATATTTATTATAATATACAGGCAGTATAACAAAAAATGTGATTAAAATATTACTGTTCAGACAAAAAACAAAGTGAAATAAAATGGATTTATGGGGAAGCATTCCTAAATGTCCCTTTTATGTGTTTTCATACCTACTTGTTTCGAGATCTGCCAACAATACAACTTTCCCTTTGGGTAAAGTATTCAATATTCAGTAATATCGTAAAGGCAGGGGCCAGGACGGAATGAAAGTGGGTCAGACTTGCGAGCGAAGCGACCAATTTAGGCTGGGGGAAGTGGGCCACCACGGGCCCCCGGTCCAGTGGCCGGAGGCCACGGAAAAATTTGCGTTATTGTACATGATAAAAGACGCATTAGAGTCCATCAAAATGTCGAGTTTTCCAGATCAGCCTCTCTTGATTTTTTAGTTCAGACTTGTGAGCGAAGCGAGAGATTTAGGCTGGGGCCTGTGGGCCACCGAGGGCTCTGGTCGGGGTCCAGGGGCCGAAGGCTCCGGCAAAAATTGCCTTATTTTACATACTGAAAGACGCATTGGGTCAATCAAAATGTCCCGTTTTCCAGAGATCAGCCTGTCTTGGTTTCGAAGTGTAGGCTTGCGAGTGAAGAAACAAGGGCCTCCGGTCGGGGTCCTAGGTCGAAGGCCCTGGAAAAATTTGCGTTATTTTTACACACTAAAAGACACATTAGAATCCATAAAAATGTCCCCTTCTCCAGATCAGCCTGTATTGGTTTTGAAATGGTAGGGGATCAGGAATACTGGAAAGGAAGAGAGCCGACGTTTGAAAGTTCCAACCGAACAAGGCTTTCCATAACAACACTCGAATACATTTAATAAGCGTTTCAAAGTGTCACAAGTTAAGGTGATTTATCATTTTGAACGGGAAAAATGAAACATCCGGACCGAGATGTGACATTTTTAAAATAAACCTCTATGTTCGGAAACGGCACCCTATAAAATGTGGTTAATTGAAGTCCGAGGTCTATTATTAAATATGTAAATCTTCTTTGGTTAGGCTTAGTTTATGATAGTTCACCACTTTTAATGTGGCATCTCTCAAGCCCGAAATCAAGATAGTTTGAAGGGAGTTCCTTGGGAAGGAGCAGATCTAGCCATGAGGGGTGCATTGTGCGACAGCGTAGTTTATTCTAACTCAGCCCCACCATGGTTGTTGCTGATGTAGGCACTACGGAAATTCTAGAATATTGAACTCCTAGATGCTCGAAAATAGCACTTTTAAATATTAAAAATACAAGTGCTTCAATTTAACGTACATGAAGTATGAATATGTCTCATTGAAGAAAACAACACACCTACTTCAGCTCCATCAGATCGGAAAATTTTAGAATGTGGCACATCTAGAGGATCGGAAATGGTGCTCGTTTGTGTTGTAAATGTTTTTTTTTTTAATTTTAAAAATAACACAGCGAAGGCATGACTATGTTACTATTTAATGTCACCACAAGATGCTCAATGTAGTAGGCTAATTGTGGACTTCAGCTTCAGAAACTTCCGTAATTTGGTCATTGAGTGATGTTATCTTTTATACAGACATTTGAAAAGCTATTAAAATAGACTTATGCGAAGTTGAATTCTAATCTGCCTTAGTTACGATGACTGGATTGCAATTAATGCAATAGGCCTACTATAATATTCTTTACATTATCTATTTTATTTTTTACTATAAAAATAATTTTTTCTTAAAGGGTTAGGGGAGTCAGGACCCCCCGACACCCTCTGGCTGCGCCCCTGAATGTAAACTCCCTCTCCCGTTTGCGTCCTCTCTAAAATTTACCCCAAAATAAAACAACGGCGGAAAAATAACTTGTTTTGCTTGTCAAATTTAAACTGGAGAAGACGCCCACCCCCATCGGAAGTAGTTCCCCATCCTGGATTCGCCCATGGGTGTTCCATATCATATCAGACGTGAGGGGTGCGACCGACTCAAAATTTCGCGATCAAAGTGGGGGTCTTTTTGTCTTTAAAATTACAAGTTTTCAGCATATATCTCTTACTTCACACAAAGTCCACTGGCTCCCAGTTAAACAGTTAAACCCTCCAGGAGGCGAAAATCTGGTCCCACGTCGACATCATGCATCTGGCTTACGGTGCGTAGTCTAATAACCATGCATCTTATAATTTTGACTAACTATAGTTGCTAACAGTCATCGCGCTTACTCACACTCCACGTTCGGAGAGGCAATCAACCCACAAATGTAATTGATAATGCAAATATTTAGGGATTTCATAGTATTTATTGCTCAGAAAAACGCGTGTAATAAGTAATTTGCAATTAAAAATGGAAGAATACGGTATGTGAGAAAGACGGAGATTGAAAATTAGTCGGGAGCCAAAACGGGAGTGTTGGCATGCATGAATTCGGTGCATTGTTTTGAAATTTGTTTTAATTAATATTTTCTTATAAAACTATTGCCAACCTACAGTTAGCCGAGTGTGATAAAACGTTTAAATTGCAATTAAATACAAGCGCGACTTAATTGTCCTTCCTAAATTAAAAAAAAAAAGATTCTGATCTGTTAGAAAAAGTTCAGCAACGTTCAGTCTGTGGGCTTATGTAAAAAAAGAAAAATTTTGGGTAGATTCTTGGAAATTAGCTAAAGAGTGGATTCCAGTTTTTTCATTACATTTTCAAAATGGCCGCCTTTTTAGCCAACTTGTATGATTTTTGTATTAAAAA
>JAOTQE010026834.1:0-10461 GCA_025631205.1 Nesometra sesokonis
GTTAATGGATCCGATAATCTGATAATTATAACCCAGGGAAGCAGGGGAGGATACAGACTTTTGGAAAGGATGGGGGCAGAAGGGGGACGATAGAGGGTGCATTTTTTAGGGAAGTCCGGGGGGAATGTTCTAGGATTTGCTTCGCAGCATTCACTTACAATTTGTAATTACTAGTTCTATCTTAATAACATTCAGTTTTCAGGCCCCAAATGCTGGAATAACTGCTGAACTACATCATCAAATCTCCATCAACTAAAATTTTCTCATTAAAGCTAAAGAAATACTTAATATCTACATACAATCATTAGTTTTTAATGTCATTGATATTTCCAATCGGTTTTTCTTTTTGTGTATAATATATATTTTTTCTTTTTTGAATTTGTGTTTGTTGATATTTAGTACTTTTAGTCTTTCTATTTTTTTTTTAGGCAGCCCGTCACAAGCTTTGCTTTTGGGCTGTTAGGCTCTCTTAACTAAAAATGTACTTTGTTTTGTATTATCAAAAGAAAAGAGAAATAAACGTATAATGAAATGTAATATAATATCTGTTGATTATGTAACATAATTAGCGGTACCGATGTTTTAAACCTTTGATGTTCTGTTTGAGAATTTGCCGTGTAATTTAACTGTTCCCTGTTTGAAGCAATTTAAGTAAAGTAACACATTACATTTTAAAATAAACAATTAATTACAAGGAGGATATCACAAACGTTGATATTAGCAAATGTAATAATACTCACTTAAAGTGACCATTTGACACGTTCTCACATCTCACAAGTTCAACTACAGTGTTAATCTAATTATTAGAAGTAGCTCAAATAATTATAGGACATTATCTAATCACCATCTGTCATTTAAAAAAAAAAGCTTTTATATTTCTGTGCCAGTGTAAAAGAGACAGTGACCTCATCCATGTTGTAGAAATCGCTTGATTCATTTGTGTTTAAAAAATATAAATGGAACAATTTACACTTGAGAAAAGTCATATAAAAAAGGAACCATTAGTGTCATTGAACTTGCTTCCCAACATCTGCCCCTTTAATTTTTGGTAACAATAGTTCACGTAACATATTATAATGCAAGATAATAGTATATTGACAATTTGAAAATATATGTAATTTAGAAAAACTTTTTATTAAACAGGAAACTTATATCTTGAAGCCTTTGTTATACTCGTCCAATGGGGGACAGGGATGTAGCGAGAAAAATTCAAGGGTGGGCAGCAACAATGTAACTGTAGGTAGTAAAGTAATTAAAAACAGTATTTTTACATTTTTCAGAGGCTTAAGGTGGGTGGTATGTTGAAATTAGGCTCGGTGGAAGACCTTAAAATAAGCTTTAGGCTGGGTGGAAGATTTTTATGGAGGGCGACCCTGCCCAACTCCGCCCAGCGTAATTACACCCAGGGTATTACATTGGGTTCCATTCCTCTTCCTTTATTTTCCTGAAACAAGCTAAAACCGAGCTATACTTTGTGGAACATACTCAAACACACTTTTTGTTATTACTCCGAAAACGTGCTCGGTCACAATTCCCACAATGGTAGGACATTTTTTTATTTCAACCAGATCCATTTAAGGATAACGGAGGAGTAGCAATTTTAAGGTTTGCCCATAAAAAGAAAAAGAAAGTTAGTGGGCACTTAACTGTTCCATGGAGTAAAAATTATTGTCACTAAAAGCTGCTTAAAGTGATCAATCTTCTAATTTGAACAATACTGAAGTTGGCATTGGCATTTTATGCAGACAGGCCTATTAACTAGTATTGATAGCATTGTGCATTGTAAATATGGGTATGCTGCCTGTAGCCATAGTAAATAAACGTCCTAATGCTGAAATGCAAATTTCACTAGTTTTTGTTTTGATAAAGTTAATGAGTCTCTTTTTATATCTAGTACAACTAAGACAAAGGAGGGATAAGTCAAGAAATTGAAAATTTAATTAAATTTATAACTTATGAAACTTCATGTTATTATCTTTTACTTGCAAAAAAATCATTTTCATACGATGTTTCCTTGCAAAGTTATGAACAATCAAATATCAAACATTTAGAATGTAAGTTTTGTTTAAACTGCATTTGAAAATGTTTATTAGTATGCTATGACTGGGCATTTTTAAACATGTTTTGATCACATCTGAAAACTTTTAATGTAGTATGAAAATTTAATGTTTAAACTGTATGTTTTTGAAATATAAAAAATAGTGATAAATATTACAATTAATTTTTTTAGTCTGCCTATTTTGTGGAAAACTAGCTTTGCAACCTATCCCTCATTTTGGCTCTGCCACATGTACAGTCTTCTGAAAAAAAGATGAAAGGGTTCGGTCTTTTCCCTAGGCAGGTTATTGTATAATAGGCTATTTAATAAATCATGCCATACTTTTTAAGCAGAACTTCTTGCATTTTCCCAGATCCTTCAATGTTGTGATAAATAAAACCGCTTAATTAATATTGTCTCTTGATGAGAATTTTTCTTTATTATGACAAATACAATCCATATGATAATATAGTACTGTATTGAAAGGATCTTTAAGTGGACTAATTTACACGCAAGAATGCCTCTAAAAACTGATTCATTTGGAAATATTTAATTCAATAACTGCAATCAAACAACGTTCCAAACATTAAAAAGTCGGTGCCGACTAATGTTTCTGAGCGATTAACTTACAATAGATTTAATGACTTGTAAGTAAAGTTATCGTGTTATTTGGATCAACCATAATGAAGGTTTAACAATAATAATTTACTGTCTGTGATTAGGGTTCATAGTTTTAAATGTAGAGAGTAGTTTTTGGATTATTTAGTTCAATCAATTGAATTCAATTGATTTATTCCATGTAAATATCCAACAAATTAAACTTTAACATCTCCATAAAAATATTTGAAACATATATTGACATAAAACCAACATAATATACCGACATTCACAGTTGGAAAGTTTCAACTTAAGAAGATTGCTACCCACTTAAATATTTAGATTTATGATATCAAAGGTTTTATTTAGCTATTAAACCAAATTAAATCAAGATTCATTGTACTTTTAAGTTCATACATTACAATTTTTTATGACAGAGAATAGTGGTATATTAAGTTTTAAAAAATATATTAAAGCATTTTTATCTTATTTATTTAATTGCCTCAACTGGCCCAGTACTACATCAGAAACATTATATCATATCATCTCAGTTCCCTAAGCCCATTAAATTTGTTGTGACAAAGACAACAAATTGACTTATTCTATTTCATATTGTTCCATTTCAAGAGATAACTAAGCCTATTTCATACCTTCACCTGACAGTGTAATGTATGAATTCATTGTGCATTGCAATCATGGCAGAAGTATTATAAAAAGAGATAATATTAGTATCATCAACAGATAAATGTACTAGAAGTCTATGATAATTCACTGGCTAAAACTCAATTTATTTCAACACGTGCTGAACGAGTTGAAAATGAAAACCTGTTTGTAAGAGGAACATTGTTACACGTATAGAATGATACAATTTCTATCAATGTTGTGCACAACATAATGTTTAAATGATAACTAGGTTTATCATCTTCGATAACAATGGCAGAGTTCATTTTTTTTTATTAGTAGAATTTATATTCATGTAATGTTTTGTATAGTATTGTGAGAAGAACTCCTAAATAATGCTAGTAGAACTGACTGTAGTATGATAGCTACACTCTCTCTAGGGTCAAGTTTTTTTCAGCCATACTGGCTAAAGTTCACCGATTTTTTTTTTTTAGCCAAATTATTTAATTCTCTAGACAAATTTTTAAAAATGATAGAAATGACCACAAAATGGACAAGTTTTGGGATTTCCATTTACCCAATTTGGCGAAAGAGGTCATTTTTATTTTAGCCAAAAGAGAATTCCAGTAGCCTTTGGCGACTTGGTGTATAGTTAGAGTGAGCATAGGATACTACTGCGATAATGGAAGCATAAGCCTACCCTACCTTTGACTCATTTTAATAAATACAATTAAGCCATATTCACATTGGGCTTATTTTGGTAAAACTAACAGAATAACTGGTTAGTTTGATTGGAAAAAGTCCTATGCAGACAGGCCATAAAATCTCACTCCATTAACATTATCCTGGAAACCATTGAAATCTGCTGAGGAAAACTTACTGTGCTAGTTTAACCGGCCTAGAAAGTCCAGTGTGGACAACACAACTCTGGTAAACTTACGGAGTCATATTATTAGAATGGCTTTCATTGGTCAATTGGGCAGTCCATAAGTTGTGACCTTGAATAACATGGTTTATTTTACAAGTTTTACCATAGCTTATGGATAAATTTGACAGATATTCCATTTTCAAGGTTAGTGGGCTTATCCTGCACTGACTGGGATTCCATGTTCAAGGTTAGTGGTCTTATACTACTGTATATGTCTACATCACACACTGACTAGGATTCCATGTTCAAGGTTGGTAGGTTTCTACTAGCATATTTCCACATCATACACTGACTGGGATTCCATGTTCAATGTAATGGGCTTATACCAGGGAAAATACCCACATCATACACTGACTAAAATGCATTGTTCAATGAAGTGGGCTTATACCAGGGTATATGTCCACATCACACACTGACTGGGATTCAGTGTTCAATGAAGTGGGCTTATACCAGGGTATATGTCAACATCACACACTGACTAGGGTTCCATGTTCAATGTAGTGGGCTTATACCAGGGTATTTGTCCAAATCCCGCACTGACTGGGATTCCATATTCAAGGTTAGTGGGCTTATACTAGAGTCAGTAAAGTGAGTGATGATTAGGAGAAAAAAAAGAAACAAGAAATTACGGACATTAACTTTGCTGTATACTTTTATTTATTGGTACGATAATAAAGTTACTATTATCATTGTATATGTTTATTTATTTAATTCAATAATATAGATTTATAATATGAAACAATTATCAGATATTAAAGCAATAAATAAAAGCAATGGTTGTAGATAAAATGAATTAAATTGTATGTAAATTTATAAGGTAAAAAAATAAGAATTTACATATAATAGTATAACTTTAAGCATTTAATTTTAATAAATGGAAGTGTTGAGCTGTGAAATCACGCACTTTGTGACCGGCGCTTGGCCGTCTGAATGCAATTTGTTTACATCATTAGGTCAAAGCGGTGGCATTTGAATTGTTCAATTATTTTTCTCAAGCTTGTTAAACTTGCTTCCGAAATTATGTAAGCATAAAAAAATAACAAGTAGCATGAGAAACCAGGAACTTAGATCAATTATCGATGAAGTTAGCAGTAGTTTAATTTTAAAAATATTAGAATTGTTTTATGCATCAAGGAAAAATCTAACAATAACATAGTTTTGACTAATGGTTAACAATAATATGAAATAAATCCATAAAATATAATACACAAATTATTTAATAAAACATGTTATTTTACATAAATGTATTGTAATTTCTTTCTGTTTTTCCTTGGGCAAATCTCATTAAAAAACTACAAATATGAAAATATAAAACAATTAAAACATTGTCCTAAAAATAATTATGAATGTTCTATGCAATAAAGAAATCCTTCGTCATCCTTCCATATCTATCATATATATACCAATATTGAACCATTGAATTAAAAAGTAGATTATAAGATCATATAAAGAGGTCTTTAGGGTTGAGCATTAACCATAAGGGAGGGCAATTGCCTTAGAATTACAAGGTCCGTAATCGTTTCTACTTAAGTGAGAGTGGACCGATGATTGGTTCCAAAGCCATATGGCAGAGTGCTTGGCGGTTCCTATGATCTTGTAAGTCCGAACGATATCCAATGATTAGAGGATGCGTATCATAGCTTAACAGAGGAAGCTATGATTAGAATATCGTATCTTAGTTGTTATTCTATTGCAGGTACTTATAGTTTAAACCAATAAGTATAATATACAGAGCATTTTTATGGTGATGTATACTAGAAACAGGATGTAGTATTAAAAATGTAAAACATTTTGATAGACAGTGGTCCTAGATTTGAAGTAGGATTATACGACAAAACATTAATAATATAATTTTATAAGAAAAAAATATAGTCCTATAAACAGTCAAATATGATGTTTACTAAATCAGCTGAGTAGGGCTGATAGCACTGAACACTTTTCAAAATAATACCAAATGCCTTACTTTGAATTTTTATTTTTATTATACAGTAGTCTTGCCATCCTTTTATTGTTTGCGGCATGTTGGGATAAGTACCAAGGTAATGTTTTGATTAATACACTGGAAATCACACACAATATAAATCCAACGTATAATGAATACAAACTATACATATTATTTGCAAAACATGTAGAATATTAAACAACCTAAATTGTATATTTAAATTTTACAATTTACCCGGTATGTATAAGAATAGCCTTATTAAGAAAAGCATATTTTTAGAAAGGATATTTGCAAAATTATATAATAATTTTTTCCTTCAAAAGGTTTCATAACTTTCTACCATTGATGGTTATGTTTTATAATCAGAATAAAAATAATCATTGTGATAATGATAATGAAATAAATATTAATTGTTAAATATAAATATATGTGAGTTGCTAATTGAATGCAGTATTTGATTTATTGTAGATAATACCTAGTCTCCATACACCATCATGATTTGACAGGAATTATCTCATACTTAAGCTCCAGGGATCTTTTGTGATTTGTCTAAAATTGCTACACATTGCAAATTTCATTATTGGGTGTCGCTTACCTGCGAGAAGGCTGTATAGCCAATTAAATCATTGTGTTGTTACCGTGGTGATACGACTTCCATAAACTCAAGATCAATTACTGAGTTATCGCAGGAGTTATCTGCCGTTTATTGTTATTATTTCACATCTCTTGGTTCACGTAATTCGATTTAATAACAGTTGGGTATTAGCCTATATAACCTCTTCATGGTCTTTTATTGATTTTCCTCTCAAGGGTAATTTTCTTGAAGTGTTTTTGGGAGAATATCCATGTTAACATGGGCCACCTTGCGACAAATCCTACCCTCTGGGATAATTAAACCCAGGAGTACAACCCAAAAAGTAAAGAAACATGATCAGATAATTCTAAAATCAAAGGTTACAACGTAGGTTAAGGTTATGCTTAAATAATTACATCAATTTAACTGTAGCAATTAAAAGTTCAAACTGGTCAAGAAATATTTAAATATTAATCGATATCTTGTCAAATAAATTATTCATTTAGTTATTGATTAATTCTCATAAATTGGTTTGGAGATTTTTTTTTCTTATTTAGTTATTTTTCTTCTACAGTGCATAAAGACCTGGTATTTTTTGTCTCTACCAACTGTTGTAAAGTTGAGACGACACAGAAATACTGAATGGACCAAGGGGTGGGGAAGAAATTTTTGAAAATAATAAGTCTCTCAATGCTCCTACAGATCTTATATTGAGTATACATTCATAACATCTTAGAGTAAATATATTCATGGCACACGAGTCATAATTTGTCATTGGAATTGCGCTGTAGCTTGGTGGTTAACATGTTTGCCTTCCAATCCCAAGGTTCTGGGTTCAAATCTGGCTAAAAACAAGGTTGATCAAACAGCGCCACAACCAAAGGCTGATAATGAGACTTGGTTTAGAAAGCATGATGTAGTTCTCATCCTGTAAGTGGCGAGAAAACTCTCTGTTGTATGTGACATGAAATTTAAAAAACTAAAATTTCTATTTTATCAAAAAAAAATTGGGTTTATCATCAAAAAATGATGGGACATTTCCTACTGAAAAATATGTGAAGAGACATACCTCTCCATTCTCCCTATATATGGAATTTACATCTTTCAGGGATGTACCTAGAAAAATCCAAGGGTGGACCAGCAACAATGTAAGGATGGGTGGCATGATGACTAAAAACATTATTTTTACCTTTTTCAGTGGCTTTGAGTGGGTGACAGGTTGAAATTAGTCTGGGTGGAATGTCTTAAAATAAGCTTTAGGGTGGTTGGAACATTTTTAGGGTGGGCGGCAAACACCGCCCTCTGCATAATTACATCCCTGATCTTTGTAAACAATTACAAGACTACCTATATCTGAATTTCTTTATTAATATTATGGGAATGTTTTTAATATTATGTTTTTAATATTATGGGAATGTTTTTTCATCAAAACTGACCTAAAAGCATAATTATAATTATAATAAAATAGAATTACCACAGTATTCAAATTTAAGTTAAATAAAATTTTTTTTAAATGATATATTAATATACATTGATAATATTTTTCCAATTTGTTCTCACCGATCATGCGACTCATTTTGTAGTGGACTCACATTTTTACAAATATACAATTCATATATTATTTGATGAAATGTTTTTGAAAAGCTGTCATCCTCTAAAAGCTTTTCAATCATATCATAACTGGTAAAAATACATTGTATGAAAACGTAAAAGACATAGTGATATTATTATGCAAAATGTGTACAGAATAGACTACAACATGAGTTCAGCCTAGTGACTCACAAACAACACGTGAACTAGAAACTAAACAGTCATTATGAACCAAAACATCAGCCGCTAATGAAAAAATATATGATCATACGTATCATTATTCATTTTAAAGGGTATTTTATGTCTTATTTTAAAGTGGCCCTATTCACAGATTTTTAAAGTGGTTTTCATAAATACTAGTTAATATTTAATAGAGATTACAAATAAATAACTCTATTCCAAGTTTCTACTGTATAAATCTGATATATTCACAATTTTTTTTGTATGTTATATAATCTCACTTAAATTCTTTCCTTATTTCAGTTTAAAATTTATATCATGATTTTGAATCTTAAAATCGGGTTAAATAGGGCTGAATATACTTTTTATGATTAAATAAAACATTTAATGAATAGTATTTTTTTGGGTAAACCTGACCTTTAAGGCTCATTGTTATATGTTTCATTTTCAGAACTGAAAAGGCTTATGATCTAAGAAAAGAACATTAAGTCAAATGTAAAGAATAGAGCCATGTAATACACACGCACTGAAAATATAGGCCTACTCTGTTCCACAAAACAACAGGTGGAAATGCTCCTTATAATGTTCGGTTCCATGGATCCTGGTTTTCCAGATGGTCATTTCTTGATACAGTTCAACTTCTTGAAAACGGACACCATTGGCTCCGGGAAAAGTGTCTCCTTATGGGAGAGAGTTTCGGCTGATAGAGGGCCAAACGTTGTAAAATCATGGATTTTTTATTGTAGACAAATTTAGGTTTAATGTAAAGGGGGTTTTCTGGGTGCCCTGTTTTTAAAAAGAGTTGACTTTATTACTTTGTATGGTTTAGAATAATACACTTATATTTAAACAGATAAAATTATGTTTATATTGGTTTATGCAATTCTGGAAATGTCATTCCTGTAATGACAAATAAACTTTGATACTGATGACATCAGCAAGCCACTTTAACTGAATATAAATTCTTTGAACTTAGAAATGAAAAACCATCATACGCTTCACAGCTTAAGCGATGATGACATTAGAATGAAGATTGTATGCTGAAAATAAAAATGTATTCCTTCCAAATGGCATTCCATTTGGATGTCATTTAGCATGAATGGCCGTCAAATATGATGAAATTTAACCGCGGAACTATCCTCGCATACGAATCATGACGACGATCTTACCCACAACATCCTGTCGCTCTGTTACACTAACGCAAAACGTGTTCTCGGTATGATTTCCACCTGAAATTTATACGTTCAGCTGTTATAGACGCATTTGGAGGAGATAGAGTTACATATATCTGGTGTCAATGGACCTATTCGAATTCTTACGGGTCGTAGGTGGACTCCTTGGGCTGTTCCATGCTGTGATGTGTCTTACAGGCTATTACGTCTAATGTGATTTCCATTCATCTTGTTGTTTTATAACATCAATTTGTTATTTCTCCCCCGCCTCAATCTATCTATGACCCAATTGACATGCATAATCAATAATATAAGCATAACAATAACATTCAAGGAATAGCAGAGTATATTCTTAAATTACATGCTGACAAACAGTTGTTTCAAGGTATTGGTTAGTAATTAAAGAAAATTTAAACTGATTATTCCAATTTATTAAGTTCCATGAATAAATCAATATTGTACAGAATAGGTTTAAATTATATTATGGTCACATACAAACCAAGTAAAGTCACTTCCCAGGGACAACAAATGTTTGCACTGGACAATCATTTCATGTTGCCTGAAACAGCTACTTATATTGATTGAGTACTGTTAGGCTACTACATTTTAGTACATGGATAATTTAAATTTCTTGGAGCTACACAATTTTGACCACAACACAACATGCTCTAGTCAAAAGCAAAATTATATTTCAGAAATTATTTCAAGTTTTTAATATTAATTTGTAATGAAATGGTAATGTAGAGCTCCCAAGTTTGGAGATCCAAAAATAGTGAAATTTATTTTTGTCAATTTAACGACCGAAAATTTGAATTTTGG
>JAOTQE010026845.1:0-10460 GCA_025631205.1 Nesometra sesokonis
TTTTATAACGTTGGCCAGATATATGCAAATTTTGGGGAATGCTATACATGCCTTAGTTAGAATTTCGTCAACAGGCAATAATAGTAGTTTTATTTATATATTTATATATATAAATAAAACTACATTGCATTACATATATTTAAGAGAATTTTGAGCAACATTCGCACTCGCTGTGTAGTCCTTGTTTATTATAAGATACAACAATATGGAATGTATAACTTCAATCATGTTTTATTTTCATTTGCCTTATAGTGCTATTTATTATGAAATGATCCTTGTTTCATGCTTTCTATTATCATTTTTTAAGATCTTGTTAGAAGGCCTAATAAAGTACAACACTTCATCTATTTTTAAATATAGATTGAACAATGACTATTGAGGTGGAGCAAAAGTCATCAATAGAAAATGTATATTTAAAAAAAAACATTCTTATTATTTGAGAATTTCGCATTGCATTAACATTACTTGTTGCGTTTCAATCTTCAACAATGATAGAGAGATTCCGAATAAGAGGACTGAGTCGCCAAGACAACGTGCAATAATGAGCAAATATGCAAATGATTCCTAGGGAAGACGGAAGAAACTGTTTTTGTTGATTTGCTCTGTGAGTGAGTTGATAACAACACCAACAATATTGAATGCTGATATAACAAATTTATCGTCTGCATGAGTCTACCAAATATAGTAGTATCACACTATGTGCAATTTATAAGTACAAAGTCTGAAAAAAAAAATTTTACAAACTAAAGTTGAAATTGAACATCATCAGCCTAAAAAGGAATCCTTACCAATGTAGTTTTGGAGAAAAAAATATAATTGCTATGAATTTGTCAGATTCAGCATTGGAACCATGAAGTCATCATGCATTAATATGCTGGTGGTTTTACACTGAGCCATTCTGCCATGTGGGTTACCTCCAGTTTACAGTTGTCTCTAATGAATAGCAATAGACGTAGGTTAGGACCCATGGACCCATACTCTAGATGCTCTCTGATGGACATGTTGTCTGTGTTCGGCTATAATCAAATGACCACTAAATAAACCTTATACAATAATTGCTCTTTGTATGGTCAAATTCTCCCAACTTACATGGACCCATAAGGAGTATGTAGGTTCCTCCAAACCCCCCCAGAACACCCCCCCCCCCAACCAATGTTCGGGCCTGCAAGGAATATTGAAAAGAAGCAGGCATCATCAACAGATTGCTTATCACACTAACATAACAAAATATTGTATATGCATTTGCACATTATATTTAATATTTTTTTTTATTTGAAAAAAAAAACAAATATAAAAAAATATATTTGGACTTGTATAAGTACTTCAACAGTATTTCAATTATTTCTGTATTAGATTAAAAATAAATTCATCTGTTTCCAAAAATACATTTTGATTACTTTTTCATTATTTTGAAGGATAGATAAATACCATTATGACTGACATTTATGTTTGGGTGTTCATAACACAATTAATAATGTCATGAACAATGAAAATATCATTCATTTTTTATATTGTTTATTCATTTCTATCAAACCTTCAAAGCTATTGCACTACTATAATAATAATAATAATAATAAATAATAATAATAATAATCAATCAATAATTTATATAGCGCCAATTCGTTAAACCGTAGTAAAAATCAAAGGCGCTATCAGTGGTTGATTACAGAAACGAAATCAGACTTATAAAAATGAGTTATGATAAATAAGTTAAATACTGTAACTTAAGTTGATAGAAGACATTTGGTAAGGCATTAAAAAATACTGAGGTTTCACACGTTACGAAATACGAATACGAAAACAGATACGTCATAAATTCTTGTAACATTTGAATAGAACACCTTAAATATCTGTCGCAGTTGGTCAGTATTTTACGACGATCATAAACAATTCATAGGTAGAAAACTTGATATATTTTTTAACACATTTAGGAACTTTCAAAAATTGAAGTGTGACGTATCCGTTTTCGTATTTCGTAAGTTTGCGAAACCTCGCTAATGTTTAAATGTTGCTTATTAATTTTTAAATGCTCCTATACTGTAATTAGTAAATTTATAATTGTTTTTATTCATTTGGAAGCTTATTCACGGTGACAGAAAATAAATATGTAGTTTTTCCATGTGTACAATTCCGTTTCTGCTGTATTAATGTGTAATTTGCTTTACTTCTAGTACATTATTATTAGTGTACATCATTCTTTATTGCCATACTATACTGTATTATCAAGATATATAAAATTACATTATACATCTATGACAAATTATTATTATGAGTGAAATATTTCTCTTTGTAGGTGATCTTCATGGAAAAATTGAAGATTTATTTTTAATATTTTATAAGGTAAGTGCTTCTACCAGTGTCAAATACGGGCGCAAGTTAGAAGCGTGTTGGATGAATATAGTAAAACACTATACGATGTGAATTTAAAGGCTTTTGATTAATGAATGTTATGTCCACATGCTATTCTTCAAAAAAGATTCTGCTGCTAGAAAAAAAGCTGTGCATACTGTTTTCCTATTTCATGAGCTTAATTCTAAAATAGAGTTTAAATTCATATATTCAACTAAAAAAATTAGCGTGCGCCTTTTAAAGTGACATTACCTCAGTCGACTAAACTGATGGTAGTCACTGTGTTATGTGCTGAACTATGGAGATTCCCAAGTGCCTGGTTTGAATACACCGCCACTCTCTTTATGCTTCAGCTTGAGGGTCAAAATACAAGTAAATACACATTTTCATTTGGATGAAATGGTAAGCATTTGGCTCTGTCCTACATGGTTTATGTGCATGTGAAAGCGGTACACTCTTTAGAAAAGGTATTGTCTCCAAGCGTACTGCCCAATCACCACCAGAAGGACCCCACTGAAAAAATGAGACATTATGGGTTATCCATGGTATCTCATGATACAGAATCAAACACTTATATTATTTGGTTGCAGTGTTCAACCAATTCAAAATTTATACCGGTAAATTGTCCAAAAAACATGATTTGTCATGAATGGCTTGTGGGTAGATTTTGGCCCTATCCCAAATACCTACATAAATATAGGCCTCTATGAACATTCCTGTGTTCTGTGTAATACTAAAGCGTAAAGGAGGGCAAAAAAATATATGAGAATACAAATTATATCATAATTGTTTTGGCAATAAACCAAAAATTGTAAATTTTTGCCAGTAAATTTGATGACTAAAACAATACTTTGGAGAACACTGGGTTGTAATGATATTTTATTGTAAATGTTTTTTTCTTTTAGAATGGCTATCCATCAGCTGACAATCCTTATGTATTCAATGGTGACTTCGTTGACAGGGGAGACAACTCAATTGAGATAGCAATTATACTGTTTGGGTTTCACATTGTCTATCCAAATGAGGTCTATATCAACAGGGGTAACCATGAGGACCACATCATGAACTTAAGGTAAGATTTTAGGGCTAGGTTAATTAACCAATATTATAGACCTGACCCTGAATGGTTAGGTCATACACCTAGGGCTACTGAAATGAAAACTACAATAAATAGTTTTGAAAGTGTCTTAAAACAAATTGTTGCATTTATGGCAGCATTTAGTGTTTCAGTGGTGGAATCAAATCCGACTTTTTCATGAGAAAGTTGGGAGGGAGTGGAATCTGTAAAAGTAATTAACAACTGGGACATGAAAAATCATTATTTTTAGATGGACTGAAATGTATTTTCTTACAGTATATTTTGAGAAGCATGTTAATTAAATTAAATTGATTTAAATTTTAGGTAGTTTTTAAAATGTTTTCTCCAATATTTTTTTACAACGAAATAAGGGTGGAGAATTGTGCCCCTTCAATGTCCCTTCTGAATGAAGAGATTTATTCTTGGGTATATTTATTTCAAAACACATAGAATACAGACTACAAAAATTATCTATTGTAGCCAAAGTTGCTGAATTACAAATAGTATTTTTTATAATGCGAAATACATCATAAAAAATTTAAAATATATAAATATTACACATTAACAATGCCGGAGAAAGAATAATGGCGAATTTAGATGACATTGCAATACATATTAAAATATACCAGATGACCAGACAAGGGAGTATGTGTTTTTGTTGTATATGCTATAAAATTCAGAAGTCCAATGAGCCAAAGTACATCTTTGCCGATAACAGATTTAGAAAGAACAATACACTGTTATCTTTAAGTTTTATGTCTATTTAATTTCAGATATGGGTTGATTCGTGAGTTACAAGTTAAATACAAGGTCAGTATAATAAAGTATTATTTATTTACAGTTGAACCTCTCTGTGAGGACACCTCCCGTAACGAACACTAATTCAAAGACCCATTTGTTCTTCCTATCTAATCAGTGCATTTGGTACCTCTCGTAAGTGGACACCTCCCCGTCACTTTTTGTCTTAAAATTTAGAATTTTGTATGTTAATTTACCTCTCATAAGCAGAAATCCCAAAAAATTTAGTGATTTTTCTGTACAACGAGTATAAATTTCTGTAAAAATCGTCCCTATACTATAATGGCTGAGAATCATATTACTGAACCAATCTTAAAAATTATAAACAATATTTAATGTAATATAAAATGCTGTGTCAAGAAATTTGAGAGGCCATTTGTGTTGTTAAGTCCATAAAATGTGAAACATAAGGATGTATACATAATTTTAAAACTTTGGCCATCTATTGGCCGAAATTCTCGTAAGTGGACACCTCCCGTAAGCGGACACTTATCCCCGACCCGAGGGTGTCCGCTTACGGGAGGTGTAACTAAAAAAAATAAAAAAATATTACAAAATTTATTTTTGTGAAAGTTTGGTAGCAAAAATTTTAATTCGTGAAAATAACAATGACATGCAAATATTTTGATATGGTTAAATAAACCACAAAAATTTACACAGTTACCAGTTTTGGTAATAAGTACAAAATATTAAACAGAACTAAACTTGAACAAATAGGTTCGAACATAAATGTACAAAATACTATAGAATGCATTGCATATTTAGAGACCATGTCAACATTATCCTGCTGCAGTTACTGTAGTAATTCAGTTACGACAATATTAACTCAAAAAGAATTACCTTAAACAATGTTTGTCAATGCAGTTTCCAAAGAAAACATACTAACACTAGATTACTGAAGTAACAGCAGTAAACTTAATAGCAATAGATTACTGCAGTAACTGCAGTAGATTTAATAGCAATAGGTTACTGCAGTAACAGCAGTAAACTTAATAGCAATAGGTTACTGCAGTAACTGTAGTAGACTTAATAGCAATAGGTTACTGCAGTAACTGCAGTAGACTTAATAGCAATAGGTTACTGCAGTAACTGCAGTAGACTTAATAGCAATAGGTTACTGCAGTAACTGCAGTAGATTTAATAGCAATAGGTTACTGCAGTAACTGCAGTAGAATAATTTTAACATGGTCCCTAATATTACCAACCAAATTTTTAAATGAAAATGTTCTAAATTCTGATAAAAATCAATGAATATCGATTAGGTGTTTTTCAAGTTTTAGTGGCGTCACTTGATTTCATAAGGCATTTTTTGCACATTTACATTATTTCCAGTATAATAGCTTGTTTTTTTTTATTAAAAAAATAATGTGACTTAGTAATTTCTTGCTAAAACCCAGTTCTGTTGTGAAGGATAACTGGCTGAGCAGATAAAATGCTTGACTTGTAACGTCAAATGAAATTTATGTTATCAATTCCCCATCACAAAATGTTTTTGATTTAAAAATAAAAGTACCATCTGATATTTTTGACCATCACCAAAAAATATTCATTACATTTGTTACCTAATCAGGCCATAGACAAATCTATACTCAATATGGCCAAGCGCTTAAGGCAGGGGAACCATGAGCCAAAGCAATAACAGCAGCATGGGTTCAAGGCCCGCTCGCACCATGATTCTGGTGGTGGAACAAGTCTTCTCAGATAAGGACTATAAACTGTAGGCCCAGTGTACACAAATGGCTTATAAAGAACCCAGTACATTTTTCAAGATGAGTAGGGGGTTATTCCAGTGTACTGGTCCATACATCCACTGCTGTGGAAAGAAGAATGTAGCACCCTTTTTTTTTTTGGGAAGCAGGACATGACATGACCCTTAGGGAAATAGAAAGTCACATGAACGTGTGACATCTGATCCACCGTGGCAATATAAAAATCAACTTATTATTATTATTATTCTTATTACTATTATTATTATTATTATTATTATTATTATTATTATTATTATTATTATTATTATTATTATTATTATGACGGGTAACTCTGTAAAACTCCACTGGTGCTAAAAATATAAGCGGATAATCTTTCAAACAAATATTTAGGTGAATTTTGTTGATTTTGGAAGCACTTGGCCTTTAATTGATTAATGTTATTATCAAAGAGATGGGAATAAATGAATAATTAATTATTAAATAATTGAATCAATATTATGGATGACTTACCTGATTAATATTTTATATCATTACAGAAATATACTCAGGTTATTCTCAAAGAACTCGCTCATGTGTTTAGCTGGTTGCCAATAGTAACATTGATTGACAAGAAGATTTTAGTATGTCATGGTGGTGTATCTGATATGACGGATTTAGAGTACCTTAGCACCATTGAAAGGAACAAGGTACAGTACACCCTTTGAAAAAAATAACACTCTCCAACTAGGTGGGTCTACCATGTTACATTACTAGGAAGATCTACCTAGCAGCATAGTAGTATTATTGGTACCTTAAGGCCATTAAGTTATTGTTGTGATGTCAGTTTTAATTAGTCTGAAGGACTATTAATGTCTGTATTTTCCTATGTACTTTTAGGGGATTGCTGACAGCATATCATTGGTAGTCTCCGTTGAGAGGGGAGCTGACCTTATGTTAATTGAGACATTTATTGGTTCTGGTCATAATAGGATAATAATATTAATGTTATGTGTGATTGGTAGTTTTTATAGGGTTAACCCTGTTAAGTACCTAGATCTACCTTTTCACTACCATTATCTACCATGTTAGTCCAAGTTGGAGGGTGTTATTTTTTTCAAAGGGCTCATTTTTTTCTGAGTCACACTAAGGGCCTGATTGGGGAAGTTTTTTTTAAAGTTTTAAACACCATTATCTAACAATAAAGAAAAATTCCTGTTCTCGCCTGTACAATTGTTAAATCCGGATGCCCATGGATTTAACACCAAAACAATTGTTATAAAAATACATGGATGCAAAAGGCCATCTCTATATTGTATCAGAAATCCCAATAACATAGCTTTTTTTTGAATTGTAGGCACTACCATAATGGACCTGAGGTGTATGCTTACCGAGCATGGTCCTCAATTGAACATTAGAGAAAATATTTAAATTTATCCATATTAATTTGTCAGATTTTATCTAAGCTCTAGTTATAAATTTATTTTGAAAATTTTAATTGTAATATACAGTATACGGAAGTATAGTACATTACTATACCTCAGATTTTGCTTGGATTAAATTGTTATGCCTTACCTACAATTTTAAATAGATGATGGCAAAGTGTTTTTGGACCTCATGGTGGTTTAGCATTCTCTCCATTCTTGGCTGACCATGCATGTACAGTATAATAAACCAAGTTTTAATAATTCAGATTTAAGCCTCCCTCTCAAGTTTAAATTGTTGAGCAGGTTTTTAAATGGCTTATTTTATATTAGTATATATATATATATATTCTAGGTGTTCAATATTTCAATATATGTCAAATAGTATTGTGCATTTCAATACTTGGAGTATGCATTATATCTTCCTATGAGATATAAATCAGATGACGTTTCAGTTGCAGGGACAGATTTGGGAGTGGGGGGGGAGCCCGGACCGGCCATTTCCAAACATCTAAAGACCAATATTTCCCTGGAGAGCATTTACCCCGGACTCCCCTAAAACTTTGACTCTATACTGTCCCCCTTTTGGCCCCTTTTTTCAAAGGTCTGCATCCCCTAAGTTGTTATTGTGTTAAATAGTTTCTAAAATTGTCTTTCTTCTCTTTTTTTAATTTAGTATTTATCTGTTTTGAAGCCACCGTTGAAAGAAGGGTCACCCCCACTGGAGGATATCAAAGAGGAAGATATAGCAGAGAGAATTAATCTGAAAGAGTGGAGACAGGTACAATAGGTTAAAATTGTCACATGGTATATAAAACAGTTAAAAAATACAACAATCTGTTACTATGTTTCTTCATCCATTTATTGACGCATTCATTAATTCACAGTTTACAATATTCTTGCCTCGACTAAAAGTCTTCTGAGATTTGTGAACCTTTGAGGCTACTGCTGCAATAACTGAAAAATCCTGACATTTTACTTTACTGCATTTATTGCATCTTATAGAGCTGCTTCTTCAAGCTATGACTCTGTCTCTATTCCAATTTGCCCTTAAAAATTAACTGATCCTTGAACATCAATAACAGATCTTCCCATGCTCTTTTGAAAATTTCTGCCCTTGCTCTCTATAAAATATAAACCTACGATACAATTTTAATATTGATTAGGTTCTTGATGTTTTATGGAGCGATCCGAAGCCTCAACCAGGGTGCACGCCTAATAAGTTTAGGGGAGGAGGTTGTTATTTTGGACCGGAGGTAACAAAAATGGTCTTAGAAAAGCACAACTTGAAACTCCTGATCAGGTCACATGAATGTAAGCAAAACGGATATGAGTTCACACATAATGGAAAGGTAAGGTTCCATGTTGAATGAGTTTGATTCATGAACAATGATTAGAGAAGAAGAAGAAGAAGAAGAAGAAGAAGAACAATGATTAGAGAAGAAGAAGAAGAAGAACAATGATTAGAGAAGCAATAAAAAAATAGTGGTAGTGTTGATGAGGGGGTGATTTTAGTCGTAATTCATGGTGGTTAATAAAATTAAAGTCAAATGTGGCAAAGCCTAGCCAAAGGAGGCATTAGTCGAAAAATTGAAAATTGAGTTACTTATAGATAATGATAATATGCATTATTATCTGAAAAATGCAAGTAAAAATCAGTTTCCTAGCAAAGTTATGAACAATCAAAGTTTGAGCATTATTAAGTAAGTTTTGAGAAAATTGCTTATCAAACATTTACAAAGCAGGGTCATTTTAAATTGAAATTTTTTTACATTTTTTTTAATCATATATCTGCAGATTGCTCATGTAGTATGAAAGTTGAATGTATGTTTTTGAAATAAAATAAAAATTCAACAAAATGACAATTTTTGTTTTCTGCCTATTGTGGAAATCTAGCTTTGCAACTAAGGCCTCGTTTGGCTTGCCTCTGCCACAAATACTTGCATTTGTATGTTGGAATTTTTTCACATTTATTTTACTAGCGAAATTAACAATAGCGTAAAATTGTATCATACATTCCCTGAATTTTTAACCCATAAAAACAAAACTAAAACGAGTTGAACTGACCAATGAGGCATCCAGTTTAATTGCATTTGAAGCATGGGCATCAGCATGAATCCTCCATGATATTAGTAAACAAACGGTTTGTCTTTTTTTTTTCAAAAACGTACCCCCTCTTGGAAAAAGCAGCTGACGCCCGTGAAAATGGAATAAACAAATACAGAAAAAAAAACTTTAGTTGATTAATAATGGTCTACTTTCATTTACATAGGTTTTGACAGTGTTCTCAGCATCAAATTACTATGAGATAGGTAGCAACAGAGGAGCTTACATCAAGCTAGGCCGAGATTTGAAACCACATCCTGTACAGTACATGTATGTTGTGTCAACGAATAGCAAACCACTCACTGCTAGGCAAAAGTAAGCTCAATTTTATTACTATAAATTTGATTAAAGAATCGGACATTAAATCTTAACATAATCATTTACTGCCTTCTAGTTCATTTTTATTTCCACACCTTCCTAGCTAGTAATATTGTCTGGTTTTAAGCCTGGAGGCACTTGATCTTAGAAACGGCAAAAAAAAAACTATGCCAACTGTTATACATTTCACAGATATCCATTTGGTAGTGAGGGCGAAGGTGTTTTTCTATACTATGATTTGGGTGATAACTTTTGTGTTTTTTTTTCTGTTGATTATTATGTGAAGCACATAAAACCCCTTCCTTATTTTATCTATTATTGATAAAATCAAAAAAATATGTGGCAGAGCCAAGCCAAATGAGGCACAAGTCACAAAGCTAGTTTTTTCCAAAATAGGTAGAAATAAAAAAAATGTTCAATTTTTTTCAAATTTTATTTTATTTCAAAAACCTACAGTTTAAACATTCAACTTTTATACTACATTAACAATTTTCAGGTACATGATCAAAATACATTAAAAAAACGTAATTTATTATTACTTAGCTTAGTTGGTGTATACTGATGAACAAGTTCCAAACGCAGTTTTCTCGAAACCTACATCTTAAATGTAGGTTTCGAGAAAAGGTTTCTTTTTATGATGTCACTTTTGGTATATGCAGCTATTGTTTGATACTTTACTATGTATATACTCTATTTATTTAT
>JAOTQE010026856.1:0-10460 GCA_025631205.1 Nesometra sesokonis
ATTACATATTATTAATAATGCAAGAATGTATACTTGCGTTACTGTTAATAACATTGTATGAACGAATTTTATGATTTTAATGAAATGAAAGAAATGTGAATAAAGGTGGGTCACTCCCACGAAAGATAAAAAAAAACAACTAGAAAGACGGCAATTTGTATTTGTTTTTTTTTGTTTACTGCTGTCACACATGTATGAGTCATGTTTTCATTCATGATAAATTGAATTGAACGTTTATTGTTATTACTTCTACAGCCAATCCCTGTGTAAATATAGGAATCCCTTACAACAGTACAAGGAATTGCACTGGTTTTACTACTGGCGAAACCTGTACATTTACATGTGGACGATATCACCGTTTGGTAGGATCTTCCAAACGGACGTGTTTATCATCGGGGGAGTGGAGTGGAACACCAACACGGTGCGAAGGTAATTAACTAAACTAGTCAGAAGTATAAACAGCAAAATAGACATAAATGAAGCTCTTACAAGAATGATGGGATAAAACGCTATCCATGGAACATTTAACTTACGGTATTTACAGAAACGACAGTTTGCTAGGCTTACCAAGCATGCATGCCACGAACAACAAAGAGGACCTTTTGTATAGTATTAAACCAAGTTATTTGTTTTGGATCGTGCCATGGGTTGTTACCGTCTGTAGTGCAGTGGGTCTACTTTAATTTATAGTCCTCAAAATAGATTTGTTTCAACACCAGAACCAGTGGCGGCGCCAGAATTTTCCCGACAGCAAAAAAAGGTACTTGCCGTATCTTGCATGCTTTTAGACCCACTAAGCGAACTATACCTTGACGAAACACCCTCAAGGGCAAATTGTCCTCTCACAAAACCTAAAATTTCTCCCCGACCGGCGGGGGGTTGTAAAGATCCCCCGACGGGGAGGTACTGTAGCCTGCTAGCCTCTCCCATCCCTAGTGCCGCCACTGACCAAATCTAGATGCAAATGCCAGAGCCGGGCCCGAAACTGAGATTTTGGCTATTGTGTTAACAGTTTACATATCGTGAACCGACTCTTGAACAGTACAAAATTATACAGAAATATGTTATTACTTTTACAGATAAACGCAGTAATAATAATGTAATTTTAAACTTTGTATAGAAATACGATGCCCCTACCTAAAATCCCCAAGAGATGGATATATTTTGTTTCCATGTGAGACCGCCATTGAAACCGTTTGTAGTTTCGGCTGTGACGGCGGCTATGAATTATCTGATGACATCAAGGTATTGTGTTTGGAGTCTGGCAACTGGAATGACAGCGCTCCTGAATGCTTTGGTAATTCTAAAATATTATTTTTATATTAAATATGTTAGGCAACTGCTCATTTTATTTTAATTTCAGGCGATTTATTCAAATGGTGAAGGGCTTAGCGGCCTTGGCAAATATTGTAAGCGCTTTATAAATCTGACTTATTATTGTTTGTTGGTGTTGTTTCGGTGGTGGTGGTGGTTTGAGGTTATTGCTGTTGCGGTTGCGGCGGTGGTTTCTGCTGTTGCTTTTGCTGTTTTTCCTGTTGTTGTTGTTGTTGTTGTTGTTGTTGCTGTTGTTGCTGCTGCTGTTGTTGTTACTGTTGTTGTTAATCTAAACTCAATTCTGATGGTATGATAATCTTGTGAAACAACGGAGCAATTATTAGTTTTAACCAAGACGACACATTATTTTAATGTATTTTATTATTGATTTATTATTGTTTGTTGGTTTTGTTTCGGTGGTGGTGGTTTGAGGTTATTACTGTTGCGGTTGCGGCGGCGGTTTCTGCTGTTGCTTTTGCTGTTTTTCCTGTTGTTGTTGTTGTTGCTGTTGTTGCTGCTGTTGTTGTTATCTGTTGTTAATCTAAACTCAATTCTGATGGTATGATAATCTTGTGAAACAACGGAGCAATTATTAGTTTTAACCAAGACGACACATTATTTTAATGTATTTTAAATTAAAACGATTTCAGATACAAAACTAAAATGGTCATTTTATATAGACATAAATAAATCATTTTTTTAAATGCTTATTTGAATTAATTGATTGTAGCATTGCGTTTTTAATGACTAAAACTGGAAACTTCCATAATCTGTCAGAGCCAAAAGTGGGTTAAGTCGCAAAGCTTGTTTTCAACAATAAGAAGAAGCATGTTTTTTTATCAATTTTTGCCTATTTCCAAAACATATAATTTAAACATTCAACTTTTATACTACTTTAACAATTTTTAGATATATATATATATATAAATGAAATTTAAAATAACTCTGCTTTGTCACGTTAAGCAATTTGGAAATGCAGTTTTATAACATTACAAGGCGACATTGTATGAAACTGGTTTTTTTTTATGTTAAAGATGATAATATATAGTTCCATATTGTATAATTTTCTTTTCGTTTTTCGACTTATCCCGCCTTTGGTTTGCGTGTATAATTAAAATCTCTGTTGTTATTTTTGTGTCCTTAGAAATACAAGCCTGTGTGCCATCACCATGTGTGAATGGTGTCTGTCATGTTTCCCCTTCAGAAGTAAATGGCTTCTACTGTGATTGTACTGGAACTGGTTATACTGGTATTACGTGTTCTGATGGTTCCATTAAGACACCCTTTTGGCCAAAAATCATTTTAAATAATAAATACAGTGATCTGTATTTTACTGCAAGCCCGAAAAAAGAACTCTGGCTTGAAATTGTTACTGATCGAAGCCGTCTTTCTGTTGAGCCTGCAAGTCTTAAATTCACACCCTATTCAACAACGACGATGGTTACTATTAGCGGTCTTACTCAAGGATTCACAACAATAATATATGTTTTAAGAGGAGAAGACGCTGGGACTTTTAAAACACCGGAATATGAAGAGGTCTACATCTATAAACAAAATCCAGACAACAGTGAACACTTATTACCTGGTTACCAGGTACCCAATGGTTGTTTTGAGGCTGAATATCAAACCCTGTGTGTAGAAGCAAAAGCAGTGATGTTTTCTACGGAAAAGTGGAACTATATTGACGCCCAAGTGGAGACCACTGGAGTGGTTTCTCTTGATACTTCCGCTCTTCAGTTACCTATTACTCTTCAAGGATATTCATTTAATACTGAGATCGTTCCAGAGTTCCTTGATACATGTGAAAGTATCGAACTAACTAGAGACGACATACAATGGCTTGTTGAGAAACATTCAATATATCGCTCATTCATAAAAGAGCTTGAAGACATCTTACCAGATTGGATAACATTTATATCAATTGGGATTGATCCAGAACAGTCTAAGACAGCGTTTGCTGGTTCAATCATAAGCGGCGACAATTTAAAAACAACCCCATGGTGTGAAAATGCTCCGGCAATATCAGACGGTCAGTATTTCGTGTATTTGCTTCAGGAAGCAGATGTCATCGTTGGTGGAAGACTCATTAGTCTTCCATTTCCTCCATCAAAGGGGAGGTACTGTTTTGCTGTCGGCGTATGTGATCTTACATTCGGAACTGTACTTTTTACATTTCCACGCGGTTCAAAGGATATTTTGAATTATATTCAGGGTATAAATTACCCAGCTAACTTAATAGTGGAAGTATCGGGAATAGGAATTTCAACGGCCAAGAATAGTTTAACGGAAGAAGTATGGGAAGGAAGCAGTATAGAGAAGGTTAACCTGTGGTCAAACATACAGTATTCCTACTTTATCAACCAAACAATTGAGATTGAAGGTGAAGGTGACATTAATGTATGGTTGGAAGACATCTCAGTGGTTAGTGATTCTGTTGTCTAAAATAGTTGTATTATTTTTACGTCGAGGTAAAAAACAGGTCTATCATTAACTATAATCTCTAACAAAACCGAAGATCTAATAAGATATTCATTTTCCGACTAAGCGACCGCACTTCCACAAATGGGAGAGCTAACGCCAGAAATTGTCAGCTGATTTGAAACCAATTTAGTGGCTTATCCACGCGGTGCTTATGGATCACCCTTCTTTCTACACAAGTAGAAAACAAAATATAACTACAGTAAAGTAAGTACGAATATTATTTCCATCACCACAGATGAAATGAGTACCACTCTGCCGAGGAAACAAAAACTATACTGTTAATTACTCCATCATAATAAGCGTTAAATAGGTGGTAACATTGTTTTGTCAAAAGATCGTCGGGTTGAGCATCCCCTTTCCTTTCCATTTCCTGAATACGTCCCCTTAGAAAAAGCATATTAAACGTAATGAAAACCTACTGCAAAAGAGACCAACTGACAAACTAACGAATGGAATGATTGACTATTACTAGCAAACAAAATTAAAAACAAGTTGGACTATTAAAACTGGAAATAACGTAATGGGGACCGACGGCATAACCGGCAGAGTGAAATGTCAGAGTACAGGTTCCATATGTCAATGGATACTCGTCAATTGCAATAATAGTCACTTGGATCTTTAATATCTCAACGACAGGATATTTTCGATACAACATGCATATCTCACAGATTCGAGTTAATACCAGTGGCGGATTTAGAAAGGGCGCATCCGGCGCACGCCACCTCTAATATCGTCAAAAGTGCATATGCATTCCTTTTTATCCTCTAAAAGTTCGCATAAAAATAACATACGGGAAAGATGCAGACAATTACAGCATTAAATAGTCGAAAAAGCGTATATAACGTTATTTTTTTATTTTGATTTATTTTTTTTTCTTGTTAAATTTTAAAAACCCTGAACACGCCCAACTGGCAGCGTGTTTTGCGCCCCTCTTTCAATGGACCGCCCCTGAATACAGTATGTAAATAATATCAGCCTAACAGGTAGTAATATCACATAGACCTAGATCATTTAGATAGATGTCATTTAGTTGTTTTACTTTTTTTTGTTGGGCTTGAAGCTATAGCTTATGTGCCCCTGAACATAAGCTATAGCTATGATCTACTCATGGATTCTGTTGAAATTAACTCAGGTGTCGTCTTTTTGTTTAGTTGTTCAGTGAGCTATTTGTACGACCTTGGTTATTGCAACAATTAGGCTTGGTGAATATAAAGCTCCAATGGAAAGTTCTTGGAGAAGATATCCTACTTGAGTTTCCATCAAAACAAACCAGTGGGCCTATTGCTACAGCAAGATTTGGTGCAGGTAATTTTTATAAGAAATGAAATATAAATTGAAATAAAAAACTCAACAGTATACCGGAACCAGTGGCTGTTATACTATGCATTATTGCCTACTGGTCCATAACCAAGATAAAATATGAATAAATTTAAGTAAGAATTACGGTGGCCCTTAAGATCAAGGAGGCCATGCACATCAAATGTAAGAAAACTTTCTTTAACAAACATCTATTTAACCTGGTCGTTTTAAGTTCTACCAATATCTACTTCAATTGATTTACTTAAATGATTATTTTTATTACCCCTACCACAAAAACTCACGATTTCCATATTGTTTTCAATTATACGTGACCTCAGACCATTTATAATGTAATTAATGATTTGATAGTTACGAACCTTATGTTAACAAATGGTAAATTCAATAGTCCTTAGGATACAGCAAGATAAATGGAAGTGATCACATAAAACTGCAACTTTGACTATTTATAATACCCCACTACACAAAACTATAGATTTTCATATTTTTACAACTATAAGTAACCTTTCCCCATTATGATGTAATTAATACCCCTACCCCGAAACCTATAGATGTTCATATTTTCCAACTATACGTGACATCTCACCATGTAATTGATGGCCTGAACTTTATGTTAACATCTTTTGTTGTTATTTTTTGGGGTTTACCGTAATCCCTGTCTGAGCTATATCTACTCTTCTAAGATACTTGAATGCATCTAACAACAATCAACATGCAATATCTAGTTTACTGACACATTTTCGTAGTGTTAATTAATTCTACACTTCATTATACAGTACTTTATATTTCATCTTTATGATATTCATGATTGTTTAAACTTCTAGATTTTAGTGAAGACTTTTGCTGCTGCGACAAAAATGGCATAGTTATTGATTCAACAACAAGATTCGGCGTATTTGACTCAACGCCATTTGCATGGCTGCTTAAACCGGAGTCTGCAGATTCTCCACTCCAGGCATTTCTCCAGTATGATTTAACACCGCATCTTACTATTCCTGAAGATCTTGGAACTGTGACTTTAGCGGTTAATAATTTTCAAGACACGTCTAAACAATTGGAAAATCTTGTCAAAGATCTCGAAGGTACATCAATAGAGAACATGGCGTCTGTAATCAGTTCAAACGCTGATATGTTCAGAAGCTTAGTTTTGGTTTATCACAGAGCTCTGACGGAAGAAAATGTGACAACAATTGCGAACGTGCTTTCAAATATAACATCTACTTGTAAGATGACATTAAACAACCTTTGGATAATAAAAGATGAAATCGATTATGCTGAGCAGAAGACCATGTTTTCTTACAACTTAAATAAAGATGTGGATAATTCTTTAACTTCATTAGAGTACAATAGAAATGACTTATTTATCCAAATTCAATCAACCTTCGTTGAGCAAACTGTCAGCAGTACTGGTTTCCATATGACGACAAGAGTGTGTTTTTCAGATAGTTTTTGTATGCCTGGCTTGGAGATAGATGTCTTTGATTTTGTAATCAATAAGGATTGTGGCGAGTATTCTGGAAATATTTCTAGTGAACTTCCTTATAGAGACGCGATATGGCTTAAAGGAAAATATGATTATGACCACATCATGAATAGTTTTATCACAATCCCTAAAAATACAATATTTCTAGTTGAATTAAGTTCGTTTAATAACCAATATGTAGGAGAATTGATCATACAGGCAAATGTTCTAGGAATAAGCGAACCCACGATCATGTATATAGAAAATTCAGGTATATATTTCGACATATCTGGCATGCTTTGGGGACTTTACGATTGTAACATTTCTGTTACATCACCTTTAACCAGTTGGAACTCTATAATACTCGAGACAAATGGAGAGATAGCTACAGATGGACAATACTCATTAGGGAATGTGTTAAAACACAAAACCATAAAGATTGCCGAAGAAAACTTGCATCTGGCTGAACAAAGAATGTCACAGGCAAATGCATCGGTGGTAATGGCACAAACCAAATTAAATAATGGTCTCATTGATCAACAAGTGAAAAAACTCTTACTGGACCAGTCTCAAATAAAATATGATACATGTTTAATCGAGTTAGAAGAGGCAAATAAAGAGGTGGAACGCGCACAAGCTGCCGTTGACGATGCTAACGAAGACGTTCTGGAGCTTCAAAATCAAATAGAATCGGTTTGTGAAATTAAAGATTGTCAAGGTATCTGTATGCCAACAACAGATGTAATACAAGTCACCGAAGACGTTTATTCCTTAGTGCCATATGAATGTTGCACCGATAGAGTCGAATACACTGTTGTTGTTGTAACAACTCATTGTTGTTATGAATGTCAAGCTTGTACAATGGTAAAAGATGGGCTGAGTGTTGAAACTAGTGTTAGTGCTTGGAAAAATGCTGGTGAAGCAGCAGCTTCGCAACGATGGTACAAAGCTGGTGCTCATACAGTCAGCGCAGTTTGCCAGACAAGTGTTGAAAAAAAAGAACGTGAGTCCTGTCAACCATCTGAATGCTGTGATGTCTGCTTAAAATCTGAAACAATTGCAGTTACATTTACATCTTGTAGTACCTGTACAGAAGAAAGAATAATTGGCCAAATAACAAAACCTGTAGTGGTTGAAGACAAATGTGGATACGAAGTACCCGACTCCGAATGTTTGAAGAATAATGAGTATTGTAGAGAAGTGCGGAAAACACTGTACGCAACGGCACCTGATCTGGCTTCACCAATAGAAGAGCTTGATAATGCCATCTTGAATGTGTCAATAAAGGAATCTAATTTGAAAGAAGCACAGCGAGAACTTGATTACGCACAGAGCCAGAATGATGCTGTAAATGAAAGAGTTTACGTTCTTCAAGAAAATTTAAATAACTCTTTAATTGCTTTCCAAGAAATTCAAGCTGATGTCCAGTCTGATCTTGATATAAGGCTCTATCAAATTAATGGATCTTTAGATAATAGCTTGTTTATTAACAAAATTACATTCAACATTGACTTAACAATACCAGATGTAACAGTAATACCTATGTATGTAAGCACAACGCTTTCAAAAGTTCAAAACCGTTTTCAAATATATATTGATTTTCAAAACCTAAACAATTCTATTGATAACGCGGCAGTGTTTTTAACTGATGCACTATTCAGTGGTAGTAGTGTTTTATTTCGAGAAAGAAGAGAAACACAGCTTGGACAAAATATTTACAATGAACATGGAAATCCGCCAATTATAGAACAACCGCCAATAACTAATGATGAATATGATTTTGTTAACAACACAGATCGTCACAATATAAGCGATGGCATACACAGAGACCCAAAATCAGTGCAAGCAGAGAAACTATGTAAAGTATTTACTGAATACTTGGAGTTTATCGACTATTCTTTTTGTACTTTATTCAAAATTGCGCGTACAAACACTCCTCCATCCGACAAGTTTGAACAGTCCGAAACAGTTCTTGATGAATATTCAAACAGTTTATCTAGATCTTCCGAATTAAGTGTAAACGAGAGTGCTGCAATACTGTTTTTTAACCTTACAAAAGAGGATTTTGAAGAAATAGATGACCTTCCACCAAATGAAAGGGAAGCTGATGCCGTCTCGGACCTGATTTATTCTGAAACGAAGAACATTAATGAAACCAAAGGTAATTTAGAAAATAACGACATATTTCCAATATGGGAGTCGACAATGAATGGCTACATTAATAACGTTATTGCCAATAGTACTTCTAAGAAATACGCGTGTAAAGCATTGTCTGATTGTTTAACGGCTGATCTGGAACATCTAAATATCATGATTGAATATAAGGAGGGAGACCAGGAGATTGCCATGATGACAACATTTATCCAGTCTCTGTTAGCCAAAGGTGAGCTGAATTGTAAGGAAGCAGAGTATAGCGCATCGTACGTTCTTATTCAAACAACATTGGTCAGAGAACATAATGGCCTTTGCCTAAAAGAGCCTGTTATTACGAAACATCCAGTGTCAGAATATATTACCTTGGAAGAAGATAATGTAGAAATATCATGTGAAGCAACCGGTGTTCCTCCCCCAACGTTCAGCTGGATGTTAAATGGCAGATTGTTAGAAGGTGAAAACTCAAACACTCTGCGTATTCCAAGAGTCTCAAAATCTGATTCAGGAAGTTACGTATGTCGTGCTAGTAATGACGTTACGTCTGTGCAATCACTACCTTGCCAACTCACTGTAGAGTATACGCCCGTTATAACTGAGCATCCAGAAGACACTGAAATTGATTTCGAAAATCCAGAGGGCGTTTTCTTTGCATGCAATGCTTCTGCCAGTCCTATAGCTGAATTTAGATGGTTCTTCCGTCCAACGAAAACATCAGAAATGATTCTCATTGAAGGAGAAAATTCCACAATCTTAGAATTTCTAAGTCCTGATTTTTCTAAAAACGGCTGGTATACATGTGAAGTCTCAAATAAACACGGTCGCATGATGTCTAATTCAGCAAGACTTACTATTTTAAATGTGTCAATGTCAGAAGCTGCAAGTCCAATTACTATAACCTTTTTAGAAGTGTACGATGATAAAATACATACAAATAGATCTGTTGACAATGCAATAGAAAATATAATAGAGCCAGATGACAGTCGATTTAACCTTCTCGATTATCAAAAAGTAATCCCAAGCCAAAAATCATACCTTACTGAGATATCATTCACACTTAGAAGCACAAATGTCACATCTGTAGACCCCGTAGTTGCAGGCAGAGATGATTCCGCCAATCAAATGGTTGAGAAGATTGAAAGTATTCGCTTGAAGGTACTGGACTTGAATGCTGTCTTTATACCTGGAGCGGTATTTGAACAAGATGGTAAAGTGATGGAAGTGGTGACATTTGATACATATCTTAATGGACCTCTCTGTCCAGTAGCACAGTATGCAGATGAAAACGGGTTCATTTGTGGTAAGATACTTGCATTATTTTGTCAGTGACACTACGAAGAGGCTAACTGTTACCCGCGTATACAGAATGGCGAGCGTCGAGACAAACAGCGACGCTCCTATTTGTTAATTAGCAGGTGTTGAGTCTCTTTACCCGTTAAGACAAACAGTGGACGTTACTATTTGTTAATCATTGCACGTTTTGCGTCTCTTTATGCCTCTTCCAGCAGGACGCACGAATAACAGTTTATGCCTCTTCGTGGTTTCACTAAAAATTGTAGAGCATTTTTGAAGTATTATTATAATTGTTTTATTGATTTCAAGTCAATAAATCCAGTAGCTCAACATAAACGGGAAATTAAATTACAATTCAACTGTAGAGTTTGGGAACTATGTTGGAGGAAAAAAGTTTTAGATATGACACATATAAAAAAATAGCTCATTTTAATTTTAAATT
>JAOTQE010026867.1:0-10460 GCA_025631205.1 Nesometra sesokonis
GGTTTTGGGAGGGAGGGGGGGGGGGGGGGAACATAGAGTATATTGAAAACTTTTTTAAGATCAAAACTTGAGTAGTTTATACATAGAATTAAAATGAAAACTTAGCTCTAAAAACATGTTCCAATGACCCAAATTACATCACCTGACATTTGTCATGAGTAGAGCGCACGCTGTACCTGTGTGACACGCTGATACATATCAATCAACTACCTTGGTAAGCTTTTGATGAGGTAAGAAAACTGGCTTCACAGATAAATAAAAATAGAACAGAAATGTTCAAGACATGATTTTTTTACTCTTTATTTTGACTTTCATCCAATGAATATGAATTCTTAAAGATAAAATTGAAAGTTGATCTGTACGCTTAGGACATGATAATGTTTGGCTGTGTAAATTTTTATAAACTGATGTAATAGTGTTTCGGAGATATTGAGTATAAAAATATGACCAACTTTTACGGCCACCAAGTATTGAGGTCTAATACTCTGATATCACTGCAAACCAATCAATCATTAGTCAATAATAGAAGATAATCATGTGACAAAACACTCACTCATCATTGGTGGCTAATTTAGAACAGTTAGCAACAGGGCAGTATTCTTATCAAATTGATATTTACAAAAGATCAAGATTGAAAACTGCAATATCATCATTGTACTAATCTTTATTTTTTTATAAAATTGGTTTCAAATTTCACAAAATTGATTTGGACGAAGACCAAAATAAATGTACATTACCTGTTTGTCTTCTTACTAAGTTTAATTTGAGGGAGAAAGAAAATTAAAGAATCAATTTAAAGTTCAAAATTATCAAAACATATGGTAAAATTTGTTAAATTTAGACAGGAACTTTCACCGGAATTAGTCTAAAAATCTTTAGACAGAATTTTAAATAATGTGTAATTCATTGCTAATGTTGCATGGTATTTTTGGTAATGCACTTGAGAGCTATAATATAATCCCTGGTAATGTTTACGAGGGATGCGAGTTTAAAGCACAAAGTGGAAAACATGTCCACTTTAATTGCGTAAACCCAAAGATGAGTGCGTCGAGAACGGCGAGCTGATGTCATCGGAGTAGTTTCGTAATTAAATAATTAGCTGACAGGAAAATGACAGAAAGACTCGTCTTCCCTCACCTCTGACAGCTGTCGCAAAGCACCTGTGGAAGGTTGGGCCAAGTCCAAATCGCAACATGAAAAACAATTTATAATGTTTGTCATTATGTTACATAGTGACAGAGATGGGCTAACATGTTTTACAACATAAAAAAACAAAATAAAATCGTTTTCATTATGTTACAAGGTATCCAGAGTTTGGTTTAACCTATGAAAGTTTAAAGTTACAACATACAAGACAATTTACATCAATTATGTAACAAATTAGCAGAGATGGTCAACTTGTGTTGTGTTTAAAGTTGTAACATAAAAAACAATTTATAATGTTTATAATTATGTTACATGGTGGCAGAGATGGTTAACATGTTTAATGTTTAAAGTTACAACATGAAAAATATTATAATATTTGTTATTATATTATATAGTGACAGAGATAAAAATTGTTTTACAACATAAAAAAAAACAATTTGTAATATTTGTCATTATGTCACATAGTATTAACAAGGATGGGACAATTTGTTTTACAACAAAAACAAATTATATTATTTGCAATTATGTTACATGGTGGCAGAGATGGGTTATCTGGTTTCAATTTAAAGTGTTTGTCATTATGTTACATGGTGGATGAGGTGAGTAACTTGTGTTAAGTTTAAAGTTAGAACATAAAAATAATTTACATTGTCATGTAACAAATGGCAAAGATGAATTATCATGTTTCACTCTATAAGCTCTGTTAATATGTTACATGGAGGCAGAGGTTGATTATCTTGTTTCAATTTATAATATTTGTCATTATGTTAAATTGTGGTAGGGATGGGTTAACTTGTTTTATGTTTGAAATTACTACCAAAAAAATATGTATAGCTAACTATTTTGTTGGAGATACCACGAACAAATTATCATACTTGAAATAATGAAATTTACAGAAAAAAATAGAACTGCGTACTGGATGCGCACTGAAAATTTTCTTGATATTCCAATTCAGATCCGGTGTGATTTCAAATGTAGATTCCCAACCACTGTATCATTTACTTCCCCCTCCTCCCTCCACCCTTGACCAATAACCAATTATTGGTCAAGGAATTTGAGAATATTTCATAATACAAGGAAGAATATAAAGAAAAAAAAACCAATTTGTTTTCATCAAACCACCTGCGAACCTAATGAAGATGTCCCGTGATGGTGACTGATTGCAAACAGCAGTCAGAGAATTTTTTATTTTTTTGATAGCAAGCATAAGAAACCTCAAATGCAATGTTGATGTTTATTAATCGTTGTGTGAACTTTACTCTAATCTCACCTAAATGGTTACCGAGGTGAATCAACAGGCCGTGAATTTACATATACCTCCTGGCCCGCAACACCTGTAAAAGAATTAATGCGAGCCGTGTTCTCCACCAGTAATACAAGTTGAACCTGTGCAAATTGCCACATTTGATTTGTTCTCTTATCTCATTTCTTCCTTTTCAATCCTCACCAATCACAAACTCATGACCGAAAATTAACAACATCCTTATGCTCAGACACTATTTATCGGTGCATTGTTTAAAACCTCAAGTTGTGGTAAATAGAGAGCGCTAATATCACCTTTTTACAAACGGAGAGCTAAACAGATTAAAATGGGTGATCAAATTTTGCCCAATTGATCATTCTTAATAATTAGAAATTCATGACTTTTTTGACAAAATTTGTTTACATACTGTAATTTTCCTACACCACTGGACAGTTGCAATGGAACTTGGCACACGTGTAGAGGTAATTTTGGACGGTGTTTTTATGCATTTTATTTTACCAATGTTTCTCATTTACCTTAAATAAACCCTCATCTACCATGTTAATAGAGCTATTTTTTTAAAGTACCACACATGACCATTTCCTGAGGAACATTCATCAAATGTGTACCAGGCTTAATTGATCGATTGGTTGACTACCTATCAACTGAATGAATATTGATCAATTTATTGATTAGCTTGGTTGACAATGGAAATATCTAGAATACAAATTTAACAAGACAAAGTAATTGTAAACGATTACACCCTCACCCATGTTTTTGAAGGAGATTATGTTTTTCCCTCTGTTTGTTTGTTAGTTTGTGTGTTCATTTGTGAACTGCCTAAAGCCATAGTTTTCACTCTTTTCCTACTTTCACTGTCATATACTCATGATCAGGCCACGGATGTATCAGGCACACAGATACTACATACTCTATTCAGGGTCAAGAAAGGCTATGTTTGGAATTTTAATGACAACAGCTAACAGATAGGACCAGAGTATATCAGTAACTGTTTTGCCACTTAAGAGAGGGCAGTAGACACAAAATCATATAGATTAGAATCCAGAATTTATGTGGTAAGGCGGACCAGCACCAAACCTCAGGAGGACCTAGATACGGTTGGTTCTGACATTTTTTGAAAATTAGAAGTAAATCGGCCCAATAGTTTTTGAGATATGAATGTAGACAGACACACACACACACACAAACAGAGCTCATTGCAATACCCTCTCCCCACTTCAGTGGGGCGAGCCTAATTATTAAGGTTAACCATATTAAAAATCACTCTGCGCTAAACAACAATATTTGCAACAGACAAATATTCAAAAAGCAGATGTGACGACGATGTATTAACGAAATCTAACAAAACAAAGGCGGCCAAAAGCAGCCATTCTAACGTACAATCAGAGACGCTAATTAGCCAGTATAGGTCATTAAATAAATCAAGGCAGTCAATTAACGATAAGCAGAACAATTAGTGAGATTACAATTACAAAGAGATCCAAGGCCTTGGAGAGTCCAACAACCATTAAAACACTACTTTAGTTAACACTACAAATTAAGGTTTCAAGAAGCTCAACAACAAAAACAATACGGTGAAAACAAAAGCCAGCTGAGATAGAAGGAGGTATACAGCCATTCTTATACATCTACTTCAACTAGTTGAATTAATACAACAAAAAATCTCAATGAGAAAAACAAAACAATGAGAACAATTTAATGATGAAATCAAGGATAAATCAAGATGAACTAATACTATAAGAACTCTTAGAAAGAAAAACAAAACAATAAAGAACAGGGAGAGGAGATAACTAATAGATGGATTAATGAAGATTTAAAGAAATAGGCGCAAACTATAATGATTGTGTAATTACGTTGGTAAGAAAAGGAATGATTTTGTCCTTGAAAATTGTGATTATAAGTAATCGCTAATGAGATTTGAAAATAAGTGCTGGGATGATAAACAAGCTCTAATGTAAAAAAAATTAAATAGATGTTATCAAGCATTTTTTGGAATAATATTTGTTTATAAAATTATTAGATCAAAATTTAAGTCAGACACCATATTCGTTCAAATAAGACCCCAAGCATTTCTACACATTTTGTGGGGTGCTAAATTGATTGAGTTCACTTAAAGGGAATTCCTTCCAGAATCCATTGAAATTATATTTGATTGGAAAAATATTATTTAAACATAATAAACATGCACCACACTTGTCCAAATAAGCCCCCAAGCATTTCTACACATTTTGTGGGGTGCTAAATTGAACGAGTTCACCTATTTAAAGGGGAATTCCTTAAAAAATCCTATAAAATTTAATTTGATTGGAAATTTATGATTTAAAAATAGTTACCTGTATACTTGATTAATTTTCTCAAGTAGAAAAAAGGTAATAATTATCAAACTCTTTTAGAATATATTCATCCGCTTATTTTTCAGGATTTAACCAAAATATGAAATTCTATACTTATTTTGCATTTTTTAATGTTTTGAAGTAAAATAATAGAATAAACATGGCAGATCATTATTATGTTTATGAATTTTAATACAAAATAGCAAAATCTAGAATATTTTATTTTCTTTAGTTGACAACACAGATTTTTGGAAGGAATGGGTATTTAATACTAATGGGAATTGAGGGAGCACCTAAAGAAAAATGAGAGGGGTTAAGAAAACAGACTGTTCACTAATGCTAAATAGATATATAAATGATTAATAACATTGCATTGGATGAACAAGTTAGGTCAGTGAATGCTTGTTTAAAATTGAGGAGATGCTAATTCAAATTAGAAGGCGCACTTATTGAAATAGAACTGTGAAGAAAACGTTTATGTACCAAGGCAACATATGTGAGGGGGCAACATACGTGAGGGGGAAACATATGCGAGGGGGGCAACATATGTGAGGGGGCAACATATGTGAGGGGGCTACATATGTGAGGGGGCAACATATGTGAGGGGGTCACATATTCAAACAGGCCATGAACAACCTTTTGGGAACAGTTGATGCACCAGTTGCAATTCAGAATCAAGGTCAGGAGTCTGAGACTCACGCTTGCCAGTTGCTTGTGCACTTGAGTAATGTACTCTACTCACATTATTTCAGTCTACTCAACTGTATAACAAATCCTGTCAAATTGCTGGGAAATAACCTGCGATGGACTAACATCAAATCCTTGACAGACATAGGCTGGTATTCTTAAAAGTTAGTCGAGGACTAATCTTAGAACAGCACTAGTTGATTCTGGACTATTTATAAACCTGGGTCCTCGGGAAAACAAAATTTAGAATGCTTTAGTCCAGGGTTTATATCTGGACAAACCTTAAACACCTTTGAGAATACCAAAATTAGTTGGTCCTAGATTAAATGTGAGCTCTCATCCCAAAATGAGTCTCATCGTAGGTGAGATCAAATTGAGATAATCAACAAAATAGGTCTGAAGTCAATTTTTTTGCGAAATTTAGCTTTAATAAACTATGAGTACTATGGTACTTATATTTCATTATAGTATACTTTTCAAGTCAGTTTTCATGTAGGAAAGTGTCCTTTGTGCAGATTTTCTGAGATTTACAGACATTTAATTGTTATTTTTCGATTGCTTTTTGGGCCATTTCCTCAAAACTGTGTTTCCATACATGCACAATTCAAATGCCCATATCTATGGATCTACTTATCCAACGATCATCATTTAAAGTGTAGATTACAGCTTATACAATGCTCTATTACAAGGTACCAATAACTCAATTTTGGATTTTCCTACCATGAGACCATTTTGTGGTGAGACCTCACAAATATGAATTTAGTCCTGGAATAAAGTTAGTCCACTTTTGAAAATACCAGCCATAAAGATTATATTTAGGTCTGATATCATAGGAAACTGAGATACAGTGACGAGTGGAAAAAGGTTTGGTACTAGCCCAAAAACATTCAGTTCTTGATTTTTTTATCTGCGACGTTCGGTGTCGTGATATTTTAGATTTAAAATTATATTAGTAGTTATATAAATATAAAAAAAAAAATATAAAATATAAATATGATAACTAAAATCTTGTAAGCTTCCATGTTATTAATACATTCTAATGGTGAATTACTACGTTTCAAAATGTCTCATTGCAAAATGCCTATTCTATAATGTGCAATTAAAAATCTTCAGGCTAGACTTAGCCCATGTCTGTATTTTATATTTTAAGTGTTTAATGAAGTGCGCATCCAGTGGTTGAAGTTTTGGCGATGTTTTGTCGTGAAAATTCGAAAATCAGAAAGGTATGACAATCCACCTGTGATGGAATGCTTTTGGTGCCTTTTGATTGCCTTTTCACGAATTTAACCGAATCACCACCTTGAACCAAGACTACAATCAGGTATGAATGACCGTAAAGGGGGCCACCTATTGTATTTTTTCGTTATTGTGACGTAAGCTGTTTTGTTCTCTATAATGGAAATTTAAAATAAAGGTCCGGTTTAGCGTGATATTTTGTTTTCCAGGTGGTTGGTTTAGAGAGTGTTGGCTAAAAATAAATTACAAACATATTATTCTAACAAAAATAAATCTAGGTTTTAAGTTCATTTTTAAATTAATCCTTAACTTGATTGTTTTACCGGGTGACCTGATTTTGATTGTCGCTACAATATATGACCTTCACTGCACCTAGTAAAACTTTTCTCACAGTTATTATGTCTTAATCTGTTAGCAGAAACAATGCTGTACTAATCACCCCATTTAGATGAATGCTCTGCATAAAACCAAGTAGAACTGTCGATAAGGAGATTCGTTAATCCTTTTTAATATCCCTAGAAAAATGACCTTCTAACAGTGACAATTTAATTGCCTTATTACATACCATGTGCTAAGAAACTTTTGAAAGTGACAAAGAAACATTTGCTGTAGTTGTCTTACCTATCTTCTATTGTTTAAGACCATTGCCAGGACCACTCTTTTCAGGAGAATTCCTAAAGTAGAACAGCTTGCGTTCGAACATAAGGCCAACTTCTATTAAAGGACACATACCCTTGCTTTTGGGGGAGGGGTGGGGGTTGATGATTATGCGGGAATTATACTTAAATATTTTAATGCTCTTTAGAATTAATCTGCAAAATGTAGGCCATGATGAGACCTGACTAAATATATACAATTATCCGAACCAAACGCTTCTTTTCTGCCTATCTTGGAAGTTAGGGTCATGTAGTGGGGAAAGATCCTTCAAGGTTGCTGCACCTAAGTTATGGAATGCTCTACCATTTTCTATTCATCATTCACCCTCTGTTTCTGTTTTCAAACATCGTTTGAAAACTTACCTATTTAGTTCTTTCTCATTCCTTTTTCCTTTTTCACTTGAAGCGTAGTATTTTGCGCTATATAAATGTTTAACCATTAACCATTAAAGATTGTAAGTCTCCTAACATCAAGGCCACCATGACTGATGGTTAGGTTTCTGGAATTTGTAGAATTTACACTCAAAAATAGCATTTTTGTTCATTTAGCAGGATCAGATCCATCAGTGACTTCGGGACAGAACAGGAGGGGGTGGGCATATAAAATACGGTCTACATCCAGATCAGCTGAGAACACTTTTCTTAATTTGGACCTTCTAGATGCTCAGATATAGCACTCTTTTACATTAAAAATAATATTTTTTTAGCCTCAATGATGATGTTTGTTTTTAAATGTTTACACATTTTTAGTTTAAACAATATTTCAAATCACTTAATAGTTTATACTATAGTGAAGATTTAGCTCATTGGTTTAGCTGGTGGAAATCACTGTGCTGTGCGTCGAACCGTGGACACTCACTGGTCCCTGGTTTGATTGAACACCACACCATTCTCCTTCTGTCATCGGCTGGAGAGTCATGCATTATCATTCAGATGAGACGTTAAGCCGTTGGTCCTGTGTACAATATGGCTCATGTGCATGTTAAAGAAGCAGTGCACTCTTTGAAAGAGTACCCTTTGAAAAAAATAACTCTGTTAACATGGTAGATAATGGTAGTGACATGGTGGATACAGGTAGTTAACAGGGTTAACCCTATAAAAACTACATATCAAAAGATACTACCCAGGATATGGTCAGCAATACTCTACAAGTATACATAGGAAAATACAGCCATTATTTAGAATAAACCTTAAGGCATTAATACCATCAACAGACAGAGAATTATATACTACCTTACTTGGTAGTTCCCTGTGGTTCTAGGTAGATCTCCCTATTAATTTAACATGGTAGACCTACCTAGTCAGAGGATGTTATTTTTTTCAAAGGGTAGGGGATTGTCTCCCGGTGTACAGCCCAATCACCACCATCAGGACTCCACTGGAAATAAAACCACTTTCGTGGGTTATCCTTGGTATTTTACAGCATACAAATAAATCAAATCAAATTAAAAGATAAAATTATATTTATGTCACTACTATGTATGGGTATGTTCAGACTCAACGATTAAGCGGAGCGTAACTTACACGGTGTATAATTATTTGTGTCTGAACTAGCTGGTGATTAGCATAAGTCATTAATCCGGAGTGTAAATTGTGTTTTTGGCAAACCCCAGTTTAGCATAAGCTATGGAGCTCTGTTTCATACACTTGACTGATTCTGACCTTGTGTCACGTGTTGAACAATCCGCATTTGTAATCGATCTGCATTGGCCAATCAAGTACAGATGGCTGGTTATAGAAAAACACACTGGCGGCAATTTTAAAATTGCTTATGACTTGCGCTACACCTTGTGTCCAAAAACTTTGGTTCTTATGTCGCAGATTAACTTAAGCTAAGGTTCTCTTAAGCCATTAAATCTGAACATACCCTTTATGTAACGTAGTGTGATTTATATAGCGCCTTATACAATAGTCGCAAAGCACTGTGGACCACGTTAAACATTTATATAACTTTCTACGCCCCTAAGGGTCACGTCATGGTATGCAGCAAGTACTGGGTTGAACTCAAGCTGGGTTATACTCGTTCATGACAGCGGTCGTGCATGGACCTGTACACCAGGGTAACCCCTACTTATCTCGAAAGATGTACTGGGTTCTTTAAAGTGCACATGAGCTGTTTATGTACACTGGACCTATGGTATATATTACATACATGACTCACTCATTTGCCATGGCAGGGGATGTATGGACCAGTACACCGGGGTAACCCCTACTTGTCTCAAAAAATGTACTGGGTTCTTTATACTGAACATGAGCCGTATGTATACACTGGGCCTACGGTTTATAGTCCTTATCCGAGAAGACTTGTTCCACCACAAGAACCATGGTGTGACCGGGCCTCTAACCCATGTTGTTGTTATTGCTGTAGTTCACGGTTCCCTGCCTTAACCGCTCGCCATACAACTCGCAAAGTTGTCTCATGTCTTTTATTTTATCAACTCAAATGGCCTACTTACATGGGTCAACATTTTGTAATAGTACTTTTAATTAACTTAATGTTACAACTTTCCCATTACCTGATGTTTTTCTTCAAGCCATGCATTTTCTGCTTCCAGTTTCTCTGACACGACTCGCATTACCTGCAAAAAAAAAAAATTAATTTAATTTAAAACTTTCCACTTAGAGGGTCTGAGTATGATTGAAAATGTTGAATAATGTATTTACTTGGAGAAAAACAAAGCAAAATATTGATTGAGTAAAAGTACATTTTTTAAAAGTACAGATGGAACTTACTATAGAGCAGTAAAGTGTATTTAGTAGCTCTGGCTATACAGAGCGCTAGAACAACCCATCTAATTAAGAAAGTAATGGAACCTTTTCTAAGATGTTAGAAAAACTTAGAGGACATGTTTTAAAACAATATTCTTTTTTTTATTATTATTATAAAGGAGAGTTACAATAGAATACAAATCTTTCTTTAATCTGGATAAATCACTCTTTCAATATAAGTACTGGTCTCCCAAAGAGGTCTAGATTTGTTAACAATATAATTTATATGTACAACATTAAAGGGCAGGTTCACCCAAAAAAATACTAATCATTATATGTTTCAGTTTATCATAAAAAGTATATTCAGCCCTATTTGGGAATTTTTAGGATTTTTTTACCCTGTGTATTAAAAAATATAATAAAAATAAA
>JAOTQE010026878.1:0-10460 GCA_025631205.1 Nesometra sesokonis
TGCTTGTTTTTTTTTACAATTTTACACACAAGTGTAGATTTGTGTCTCTTTTGTTGTAAGATGATGAAAATAATTCACATTTTCGATAAAATACTTGCCATACCACTGCCCTCTTTATTTTTTTATCATCTTTGAGATACTGTTTTTAAGATAATGAAAATAATTGCAAATTTCAACATATACTCATTAATTTCATATAACTTCATCATTGTCAAAAGTAAAAAGGCAGATACCATAGGTGTTTTTGGAGTAAAAGTAGCTTTATTTCATATTGATTACAAAATAAAAATGGAAAATCAGAAATGGCTGCCATTACATTACATGGAAATTAATAAATTTTCTTGATCTTTCTTTAGGCCAATACCACCCTTATCTTAAAGTTGCCTGTTTTTTTAAAGTTTAAGTGAAAGGGTTAATGGAACAATCTTTGATCAAATTTTTTTTTTATACTGTTTGAAAGTTTATATGGTATCCTAGCTTACAAAATGCAATGCGGCAAACTCTGCAACCAACCAATGAAGCGTGAAGACAACACAGAACTCCACATATGTCGTGACATCAGATATTATGATTTTACATGATGCGTGGCCTTGCGTAATGTATAAATGTTTTCTCTTCTAATCGTCAGCAGGAGAGTCAATAAAATTGTAAGGTTACACAGAACACGAGAAACCATGAAATTTAAACGTTTACACATGATCAATGAGAAATGAGAATTGGAAAGAATGTAAACCGCACTGCATTGGGATGGGCTAGGGCTAGCCTCTACTGCTATTTCTTGCCTACTGAACTTCAAGTGGGACTTAAATAACATTGAGTAATGAAATAGCATGGAATAATGATAGTTTACATTTTATTTTGAATGAAGATTTTCTTTACAAAAGCACAAAAAACAACAAAAAAATACATTTCCCTGCCGTCCCCACACAATGATTGCGCAATATAATGAGACAATGCTGAGTAAAAACTGAAAGTATGATGCTCGTTATAGAATTGGGCCATCACATTTTGTAAGCTTTCTAATATCAAAAGATATCTAACGTTTGCGGCAGACACATATGACCAGATAAAATCATGTAGGTTAATGGCCTCATCTCACGGTAACAATACATTGTATCAACAGTTGTAAGTAGATGGTTTGATTCGTAATTTAACAAACTAGGATCTTTGACCTGATTAGTTGATTGCCCCGGTACACATCATGTAACTTCTTCTAAAGATACATAATAATAACACCAACAATCAACAAACAACCAAAAATAAACATCAAACTACAACCAACAACAACAAATAACCACAACAACCAACAACAACCAACAACAACATTTTTATCCGCCTAACACAGTAAAGTCTCAAGGCACTGTGGGCCAGATTTTGCACATTCATGCGATTTCCCCTAAAGGTCACGTCATGTTCTGCTGCCCAAAATCGTGTGCTACATTTTTCTGTTCACAGCAGGGGATGTATGGACCAGTTTACCGGGGTAACCTCCAACTCATTTCTAAAGATGTATCATTTGGGTTCTTTATAGTGCACATGAGCCATTTGCTATGGTTTAGTCCTTATATGTACACTATACTACAGTACATTTGTGTACAAAATGTTTTAGAAATTAAAGATTTTTTTTTTCAACAGCTTAATTTGGCTTTTAAGTGTAAATTTTAAATATTAAGAAATATACAGGTTGTTTTCTAAGTACAGTGAAATGTACTTTATGAAGTCTTTAATGTACTTTTTGTCTCCCATGCTAAATTATTGTTTCTGTTGTTTGTACAGGTAGTTGGAATGGTACAGTGCTACCAGCATTAATCTTGTCTATAATACTTTTTAAGGATAACTACCACCAGTAAAACTTTATTTTGACGAGCAAATTAACAAATTTGTACTTCTCAATCCATAAAACCATGCAAAAATGTCAACATATGCTCTGGTTTTAGTCCACTCATATATTGTAGGTCTTTAAGCCACTCATAATTTGGGTTAATTTAATGGCTTAAGAACCCAGGGTCGAATTTAGAAGAGGCGGGGGGAAACTCTGTGCCCCTCCCCATTTTGTCAAATGTTATAGGCATTTTGTCTATCAATCTGTCTTTGTGTCAACTAGTTAATTCTATTACGTTTAATTAAAAAAAAACTTACTCTGTTTTTAAATCAAATCTAGTAACCTTAAATTTGTGCTGACCCGGATTGTTACCGCTAGCCCTGCTCTGACTTTACGATCATAGTTTTCAATACAGATTCCCAATTTGTGAAAACAGAAATCGGTAGATTTGGTTGTATTTTAAACGAACATTACCTTTCCGAATATTGCAACGTACATACCCTCATTTTATCCCAATACCCTGTTTATTAAGAAAATGTCAGTGTTAATACAATATTATTAATCACTGAAAAGTATAGTTACGTTATAGGTGACAGTTTTCTGATATTTCACTACTTTTTAAATTCAATTCTACCATAAGTATTAATATTTTTAACATCCAAACAGAATTTGGCACTCATAATTCATCTGCTGTTGGTACGCACTGAAATTGTGTCGTTTTAAAAACAATCCACATTTCACTCTTATGTTCCACGTGTTACTCTTTTGTAACAAATTACTCTGAAATTTATAATTTCAATTTTTCTGTAATGTCTTTTGTGTGTAAACTACTAAATAATTTTAATAATATCTTTAAATAATTCGAAAATGCTTACACAGTTATTTAAAATATTGTAGTCGTTGATTGTAGTATTTGTTTCCATTTTTGGCCAACCAACTACAGTAGAATTAGCAACAGTTTGGTATTCCTTGCCTTTTTTGCTTCTTACACTTTGTATAATGGAATTTCATAAAAATAATGATTAAAAAAAAAGATTAAACAATATATTTCTGCATATTGTCAACCAGCCTGTTAGTTGGCAATAATTCGCTGTTGGTTTGGATTGAAATAAATAAATAAATAAATAAAATGAACATATGATTGGAAAATTAGCTTAAAATATGCTGTTGGAATATTAAATGTTCATAATCCCTTGGAAAAGAAAGGCAAATTTTAAAGTGTCTTGTGGTACGGGAAATTATTTATATAGAGGATGAGTTTAAATTGGTTTTTGAATTAGATTTATAGGTATAACCAGATGGAAACCTTTTTAAAATATGTATGACAACACACTTTGGAGAAAAGTGACTTTAAAGATAAACAACTGTTGACTTCCTGCCTGTTTTACATTGATTTTTAAATATCCACAAAATGTATTTTAAAAAAAACATGCTATTGTAAATAAACATTATATGTACGATGTTTGTAATTATAAAATTTTATTAGTAAACTTAACAAAATAATAGAAATCTTAATTTTATATAATTATGACGTTCTGTCTGTCTTTGTGGATATCTCAAAATAACCTAACATGCAACATAACCCATTCTTTCACAACCTCACGGTTTCCGGAGAAATTTGGTAATTCCCGGAGATCTTGGGAATATTCACAGAAACTCTAAGATAATCCTGTAGACTTGAAAGCTCTGTATATTTTTTGCAGTTTATTTTAAAGCTCTGATATTCATTTATGCAATTGACATTTACAAAAAATTAAATAGATAAACATTATTTTTCTATAAGTGATTAACCTATAACATGGTAGTTATGTGTGTGCATGATTTATTCACTTAATTTATTCTATTGATTATATATTAAATCAATCATTTTATGATTTATTCCGTATTGATCATAAACTGATTCACCTGAGTAAACCTTATATAAATTTAAATCAATCTACATATTTCTGATTTTATAAAATCATGTTGAAAAATTATTTTTAGTCCGTTTTGGATACTGTAGGCTCTACAGTATTATTCTTAAACAATTGCGGGCACTGCCCTCTCTTGGTTTCATATTGAACTTTACATTTTATATTTTTTTAATAGTGCCCTCTGTTGTTGAATAGAGTATATTGCTATTGCAATAAAAAAAATAATAAAACTTTAAAAGCTAACGTGGCAATTGTTTTAATTATGAACAAAATACAGTATAAAACTTGAATCAATTATGTCATTGAAAAAAAATGTATCTTCTATTTGTATAGCAGGCATAATTGTACTGTTTTAAAGTGAGTTGCTCTCAGAATAAAGAAATTTAATCAGAGTCGGATCTAATGTTCTGCTTTTGGGGTGCCTACACTCTCTGATTTTTGCAGACTAAATCACCTTCTGTGGATGTGACAAGGTTATCAATTTTAATTTGGCTAGCAAAAATAAAGGGAATTTTGTACCTTCATTCAGTTATTTTATATTTATTGGCCTCTCAGGTCTCTGGTGGCCCTTGCAGAAGCATGCATTGCCATTGAAAAACCCCTGTGAACTAAACCCCCCCCCCCCGATAATGCTACTATTATTTTGTTCCAAGGTTTTCAAAGTGTTCAAAATGAGAATATTATTTGTACCCCTTCCAAATGTGTTGGCTAAACTCCAGAATTTGCGTGAGACTCACATCTTACGAATGGCAGTACTGAAAGCGTGAATACTTAATCACACATATTTTTAAAACAAAAACATCATTAGAATGAGATTGAGAACAAGTGATGCGTAAAGGTAGTGTTGTTTTAGCTACGCTCATTAATTTTGTCATTTCAGCCTGTCTGACTTCATTCTGGTTAATCAAATCTGACTTCCTTTTCAAAGTCATTAATTACTATTCCAAGTTTGAAGAAAGGAAAATTCCATACTGACCCTGGTATAATCCCAGAGGTGTAATGCAGGGCAGACGTGGGCGAAGCTGCCCACCCTAAAAACGGCCCACCCTAAAAATGTTACACACCACAAAGCTTATTTTAAGACCTTCCACCCAGCCTAATTCAATCTTGCCACCCACCCTAAGCATCTGAAAAAGGTGAAAATACTGTTTTTAGTCATAATGACACCCACCCATTGTTGCTGGCCAAAGCACACGTTCTCCTGAATCTCAAGTTCCTCTGAATTCCAATCACAACTTACAGTACGCCTAGCGATGTCCTATCCTAAAAGTTTAATAATTTTTTTTTCTGTTTTTTTTTTAATGAATTTTAGTAAACCTAACCCATGCAAAAGTACTTCTCACAACGAAATCGACATTATCAACTAAAACAAACTTCATCACTGTGCCCACTTTGCTAGTTGCATGACCATTACATAGTCGTTCCATGAGATCTAAATTCCTTGCGACTGTATCAGAAATATCAGGACAACTTAATAGGTTGACAGCAAAAATAAAGTAAAATGCAGGCAATATCAAATTCGACAAAAAATCGGGTCCTCAGTAAATTACTTCTGACCCGATCTTACGCTTTGGAATTTCTCAAGGTTGACAGGTGTGGTTTTTAATAACGTAATGTAATGTAGTTTGATTTATATAGCGCCTTATACAGTAGAGTCTCAAGGCCCGTTGGACCAGATGTTACACATTCGTATGACTTTCTTCATGTCCTGTTGCTTGATACAGGTGCTCATTCATCTGTCCCCAGTAGGGGATGTATAGACCAGTACACCGGGGTAACCCCCTGCTCGTCTTGAAAGATGTACTGGGTTCTTTATAGTGCACACAAGCAGTATGTACACATGATAGTGTTAAGTTGGAGATTGTTGGACTGGGCCTTAAATTTCAAATTAACACCTTGAAATCAGGTGTACAGAGGTAGTGTTCAAGCTCCAACATCTTCTTAATATTAACATTATTATTAAGGGAGCTCTCAAGTCTCCAGGATTGTCCTAGCGTCTCCAGGAATTTGTATAATCTCCCTGGCTCCCAGAATTATAAAATTGCCACCTGGAAATACTCCAGGTTTTATAAAAATTGTACAATCAGAGCATAAATCAGCCTAGTTATTTCAAAATATTGGTTGAAAGTAAGCAACTATGAAGTTCAGTAATGTTTTGGGAACAGTAATAGCACATTTTTAACCTTGACAATACAAACTATCATTCCATAACAGTCAATGTGTTGTACATTATTATAGGAAAGGTAGATACAAACAGTGGTAGAACGACCATAATAAAATCTAGAGGAATTCAGTTTTTACAACTTGGGACCTCTGGATAATTTTGGCTATGTTCAGATTCACGGCTTAAGCGGAGCTTAGCGTAAGCGAGGCGCAAGCTAATCTGCGGCGTAACGACCAAGGTGTTCGGACACAAGGCGTAGCTTAAGTCATAAGCAATTTTAAAATTGCCGCCAGTGGGTTTTTCTACGACCAGTGATCCGTAATTGATTGGCCAATGCAGACCGATTGTAAATTGTGATTGGACAACGCGTAGCACAAGGACAAAAACCATTCAGGTGTACGAGGCGTAGCTCCGTAGCTTACGCTAAACCTAGGTTTGCAAGGAGCACAAATTACGCTCCGGATTAGGGACTTACGCTAATCGCCGGCTAGTTCAGACACAGATAATCGTACGCCGCGTACGTTACACTCCACTTAATCGTTGAATCTGAACATAGCCTTTGAACTTTTACATACCAACCATTCATCATTATAACTTCGACTATTTCTAACAATAAAGGAGCTGAATCAAGTCAAGAGTTGAATGGGACATTTCTAAATAGTGTAACAAACTCAGAACTCAAAATGTAGATTTTTTTTTTACTACATCGTGTAGTAAACTAATTCCATTTTAGCTTAAATGTTTTTCTCTTAATGCAATGAGTAGTAGTTTAGGCCATCTGTGATCTTCGAGTTTAATATAAAGTGTGTCAAAATATTTAATTCTATTTGCATACAGGACTATTTTGAATACTATCCCAACCGAAGTCTCCTAAAAGAGTCATTGCTGGCAGATTCCTAGTTGCTTTTAGAATAGATCCTACCTTAAACATGGAATTACAGTCTGTGTGTCATACCCAGGTATAAGTCTGCAATATTGAACATAGAACCCAAGTCAATGTGTGATGTGAACATAGAACACTAATCTTGGAGTTGAACATTAATTCCTAGTCAGTGTGTGATGTGGAGATATACTGTGAGTCCTTTTACCCTTGATCAAGAATACTAATGAAGTAAAAAAAATATAGAATAAATGATTTTATGTTAAAATAACCTAAATGTAGAGTGAGTATCCGCATCACTACGGAAATTATTTGATAAAGTCAGAATTTGTGCATATATAGAAAAAGTATTAACAGAGGTCCCAAGCTGTAAAAACAGAATTCCTGGAGATTTACTCGTGGTCATCCTACCACTGTTTGTAATGTCTCACTTCCTAAAATGTGTATACAAATTCCCTTATTTAAAAGCTCAACGTCTTGCCCATTTAAAAATAGTTTCTAACATGTATTGTCACTGCTAAAATGTGTTATTACTGTTCCCCAAAACATTACTGAATTTCATATTCATAGTTGCTTTACTTTGAACTAATATATTGAAATAAATACACCAATTTATGTTCTTATTGTGAAACTTATAAAACCTGGAGAATTTCCTGGAGAAAACTAAATTCCAGGAGAAATCTGATAATTCCGGGAGCCTAGGAGATGATCCAAAATTCGTGGAGACTACAGGACCATCCTAGAAACTTGGGAGATCTGCATTAATATTAAATAAACTTATGAACTGAAACTGTGTAATTTAGGTGGAATAATTACAGATAGACTCAATACTCCTCCGTGTCTAGACCAGAGGATGTTAATTTCAGAGTTTTCAATCATTGCTGATCAAACTTGACTGTTTGGTCTTCTATATATTTCCAGAAATTGTCAAATCTGTTTTTGAATGTGTGTATCTTCACTTCGTCATCCCTCCCAAGAACTGACCAGTATGCAAATTTGCTGTTTCAAGAAAAAAGCATTCAAATTTTTGACACATTTTTTACATGTATTATAGCATTGATTTTTTTTGTCTGGGAAATTAATTAGATATATTAGGCATCACGGCAAAACCACCAAGTTGTAGGAAAGGAATTGAGTTATTGAAAACCCATATTCCAATTTTCGAAAACTTTAAACTGAGGGTCAATTTTCAAATTTGAACATCTATAACTGAAGTTCTTTGACAAAAAAAAAATTCCTTTGTATTTGTATTTCCTATTGTTTATTTGCGTATTTCTCAATAACTTCCTGCGTGACAACTTGGTGGTTTTGCCATGACTAGCCTGATATATCCAAAAATGTATAATTGTGATAATTTATTACTTACCAAGAAATCAATTCATGATTATATTCGCCACTTCGTGAGAAAAAAATGTAACCTCTCAAGATCATTTTTACAGGAATTCATAGGTTGCATGGCCATAAATGTGCATACTTAAGGAAATATTAATGTGTGGTGTTTATATTCACTCCTACTTAAACACCACGTAGATGGTGTCTCAGCTTAAATTTAGAGTCATCACTTCAAGTAGTAAGGTAAATTTTATTTAGTTCAATTCAATTCTATTCAAACTTTTTATTCATCAACTTCATTTTTTTTACAATAAAATAAGGATAAAATACTATAGACAATAGCCATGATTATTTAGGTTAGATGAAAAGGGCCTCCAGGAAACCCCAGGGGGCTTGTAAATAGGAGGCCTCTAATAGTTAACAAGTTAAATAATAGGAAAATACTTAGTTACAGTACAAGTTAAATAAAAGGGAAATGTTTAGTTACAATAAAAAAATGGAGGGGGGGGGGCAAACAGCTTGATTCATCTTACGAAAAAACAAAAATACTCAGATTACTAATTTAGTTTAATTCAGGAGTTACTAGTCTTTTTTCGTCAAATTAAATGTAATTTTATGTTGAAATTGGGAATTAACTAAACATTTGCATAGAGTAATAAAATAAAAATGTTGGCCCCAATTGGATTTGCCAGTTTTAAGGGAGTGGCCCGGATTTGATAGTGGTTCTCATTTTTAAGTCATTTATTTTGTATGTGCAGAAACAGACCTAAAACTTCACACAATTTCAATATAGGGGCGGATTTAGGGTAGGGCTCAACTGGCGCCCCCTAGTATCGCCAAAACGTAGTTGTGCCCCCCCCCCTTTAAAAATTTACTAGAAAAACCCAAATTATAGTTAAATATGGTATCAGGGGCACCAAAATGGAAATAATTTTTTTTTCTTTGCTCGCCAGAAAAACTTGGCAACCACACCCACCTGGGCTGGAAACGTGCGCCCCCTTTCAATGGATCCTGTATCCGCCCCTACAATAGGTATCATCAGTGAACTGTTAATTAACAGCTCCCTGGTCTCATTAAACAAACATCAAACTTCTAATTCAAAATTAACCCAGTAATTTCCGTCTGTATCAATATGGCACAATATGGTACAATACAGACAATTATAAAGATCTCATTTTATCAAGGAATGAACATTGTTTTAACAATTTTAGTGATTGACCAAAATTCAATTTCTCATATGTATTCAATTTCAGGAAACTGTTATGTATAGTTTTTCCTGAACGATTTTGATAAGAGTTGACAACACAATAGCTAAGACTTTTTGTTAGGTATAGTACTTGTTTCTCAAACCCACCCACACTGAAAATTGAGATATGAAATAACATTTTATTTTTGGACTATGATTTTGAATATCGAGGAACTTTGAGTCCTTGAGACTCAAACTTAAACATGAATCTCTGTAAATTGTCAGACATATTCAACTTTTTTGAGTGGGTTAGCCAATCACGTCATTAGGTATCATTCCCATTAGAACGTTTTGTCAAGTCTTATCAGAATGGATAATTGGATTAGCTTACATTGATTGTTTAACTGTACAGTATATTCATATCATTTATATACATTTAATGTGATGGTAAAGTCCGGTGGTTAATTCAAAATTACTCTACAGATATATTTCTTTTTGAAAATATAGGGTAAAATTGACCAACCTCTCTATATGGGAAAGTATATGTAATGATGCAACTTAAACCAGACAACTGGTTAATACAGCTTTTGCCCAAATTTGTGGTTTATAGCATGTTTGCCCATAAGTCATGTGACATTGTCATGTTTACCAAGGTGGTAATTCAAACATAAATAGAGGGACGCATAGCATTTTGATACAAAATGATTTTCTCGCTTCAAAATATTAAGCTGAATCACTGTCATCACTTCTACATCGCCGTGCTATGGCACATTGGATGGCTATAGACTTGCTCCAAGTCTGTATACTAGTATTAATATTTATTGTAAGTTTTAATAAAGTGCACCGCCAACGGATGATAAAGTTTTAGTGGTGTTAGGTTTGTTGTAATATACAGACTTGTACAATAGTGAATGATCGTGGATTGAGAATGGAAAATACCAGGCAACATGACATAATGATTAACATTCCGTATTTGGCTAATTAGGCCAGTGAGTCAACCAATCCAAGGTTCTCATTTTCGAACCACAAAAGATGACATGGAGAGGCTGAGCCTAGGATACAATACCATACAATAATTAGGGCCTAGGCCTAAGCTTTGTTTTCGCTGATCGAGGTAAGCCTGAAAACTTATCGTAGGTGTAACTAGATAGGCCTACTACTAT
>JAOTQE010026889.1:0-10460 GCA_025631205.1 Nesometra sesokonis
TATAGAAAATAGCGCCCTCTATTTATATGTATACCCACGAATCCAAATGTAAACAAGGTCGCTAATTCGGTGTATTAAATCTAGGTTCGTCAATTTAGAACAGCCTAGCCTAGACTTACATCTTCACAATTCGTGAGCAATCGATCTTATCTACTCCACTACTGGATACAATGCGGTGTAATATCTAGTGACGTCAGAGATTGGTCACTTTTCAAAGTTATTTCCCAAGGAATAAATGTAACGTTTTTGATCCTCACAGCACTAGTCACATGATGCCATTTCAACCAATCACATTCTAGTATTTACATAGGCTATGTAGTATAAATTTCAATGTAATATGTTGAATTATTTCAGAATCTGTTTTATATAAAGCATAGTGTTATAGGGAAGTAAATTGCATAATATTGAAATTCATGCCATTATGTTAAAATTCAATATTTCAATATTAATGTCATAAATTCCAACATATAACATTCAATGACATTGTTACATATTATATTATATAAACATAATGTTATAGTGTCAGCAAGCCAACATATGGTTTTATAAACAATTCAATGCAATATGTTTAGAATCTTTTTATTTGTAGTGCTGTTCTGTGTTGGCATGTCAACATAATTGGTTTGATAAAATGAAGTGTTTGAACACAGCTCTGTGCCTAAGAGTGTGACCAATTTTTAATATAATAAAAAATTATACAAACCAGAAGTGGTGTTGGTAGTCTTTAGAATATGAGTGAGATACTTAAATAAAAAAAAACTTTATTTAGGACATGTAATGTGAATGTTTAGTAGTGCATTAGTGCTATTATACTAAATATGGATGTAGTGTTTAGTTTACAGAGCTACAGTAATTTTGTTTAAGCGTTTGAGGGGGATACCGAAAAATATTGTTTGAGCTGTGGAAAAATATCGAATGAGTCGAAGACAAGTTCAATATTTTGCCACAGCAAGTGCAATATTTTTAGGTATCCCCCGAAAATAGGCATTCAATATTATAATTATTATTCAATATAGGTTACTTTAAGTACCGGTTTGTCAGGGCTTGGCCTAGCCCTAGCCTAGGGTCTAGGCCTGCTGCGCCGGCAACCAAGGCCTAGCTTCTACATCTTCAAAATTAAAATCTATGTCCTTCTCTTGCGAAAAGCATTAACATCAACTCTTGTAGGTTTCTTTATTAATTAGTAATAATGGATATTTTTTGGTGATATTCTAAAAATTTAGAGGGTGCTTGGTTGCTTTCAAAACAATTTTTTTATAGTCCCGAAGGGGAATTTAACCTGTGCATGAATTTGATTTCAGGATATAAGTCAACCGTTTTACCCAATTGGCCAACTATCGCTTGATAACAGAAGTGAGTTTTAGAAGAAAATAACGAATGGTTGGAAGCTTGTGAAAAAAAATGTTTTATTTTGTATTGTCACAAAGGGGACAAAGTCATGCTTGAAATTCATGGTAGTTAAAAGTGGAACATATTTCTCAATCGGCCAACTATTAATTGACAAAAGAAGTAACTGTTAAAAAAAAAATTCAAAGCAAATAAACCGTGACGAAAGAGTGCACTGGATATTGATAGTTGATAAAATAATGCACCATTCTTCATACTGTAGGTAAGCGGTTTTTACATAATTTAGAAGGATGACACACAGCCAGAGTTCATCGAAATAAGAGTACTAGTTTAGCATGTATCCACTAATAAAACAAATCACAAATCCATAGTGACTTACATTAATGCACGTACTTAGGGAATTACCTAAAACATAAACAAATAATGGTGTATCTGTTTTCATTTTCATATTGTTTTAATTTGTAAACCCTAGTGACTGAAAAACATATTTAAAGGGGATTAGTTGAAACATTAAACAAATGGTAATGTATCAGTTTTTATTGTATTGCATTTTATTATCTTACAAAATCTCCCTAGAATATTAGTTATGACATTTTAAGTTTATAATTCACAATGTTGAGCGGTATTCTTTTATACTGTAATCAATGATGTTTTATGTTTGTATGTTATCTCCTGGCTTTGATTTTAATAAAATCTATACAGACATTAGGAAATATTGATTAAAACCAAGTCTAGAACGAGCAATAATAGAGAATGCTCATTATCCGAACCACCTTTGTATTATTCTATTGTTACTGCAGAAGTCTTGCCTAATTAATACTAAAACGTCTTATTGATTGGCAATAGCACAGATCCATTTTTAAATTGGGAGGAGCATAGAAAAACTGAGTGTGCCAGGGGGATGGGTTTGGGAATGAGAAGATTCATTCCCAGACAATTTATGAAAAAAATAATAAGCCTCTAGATGCTCATACAGAAGTATCTTGCGAGTTGTGTGGCCGAGCGGTTAAGGCAGGGAGCCGTGAGCCATAGCAATAACAACAGCATGGGTTCGAGGCCCGCTCTCTTGTCTTGTCTTGGTACTACCCAACAACCCAAAAACGAGGGGTTCACACAGGTAGGAGTTGGTGGTGACACTTTTGGAGAACCTAGTCCTCTTCAAGATGGCTGAAGTGATTATAGATGGCAGATATAAATAAGTCTTTGTTTTCAATGCTGGTAATTTCATGGGGGAGTGAATTCCAATCATCATCGCAACATGGTTCTGGTGGTGGAACAAGTCTTCTCGAAAAAGGACTATAAACCGTAGGCCCAGTGTACACATACGGCTCGTGTGCACTATAAAGAACCCAGTGCATCTTTTAGGATGAGTAGGGAGTTACCTCGGAGTATAGATCAATACATTCCTGCCTTGGACAGATGAATGAGCACCTGTATCGGGTAGCAGGACATGACGTGACCTTTAGGGGCAAGAAAGTCATATGAATGTGTAACATCTGGTCCACAGCGCCTTGAGACTCTACTGTATAAGGCGGTATATAAATCAAACTACATTACATCTTGCAATTTTGACAGTTTATTGCAAAACAATGAGTTTTTCAAGTGCAAATAACATTTGTTCAAGTTGAAGTAATATTCGTCCAAGTCAAAGGGTGGGGGGTGGGGCTGGGTTCTGTGCCCCCCACACCTTGGATCTGTATATGCTAAATATTTTGACTAGATCAAAGAATCATTTTTATAGTGGTTTTAAACGTTTTGTCCTTTGGTTCATCATTATCATATAACGTAAATAATTGCATCCGCCCACCATGTTGACAGTAACTACTAACATGTTTGTTAACACAGATACAGAGATAGGATGGCGAAATAGTCTTGACACTATTTTTTTATATCATCACTATCTAAATATTAAAAGGCAAGCCATAAATTGTAATTTATTTGTTTTTACTTTATTAGATTCAAACATTCAAATGCTTTGAATTATTCACTGAAAGTAAAAACGTGGCAATGTTTTTCCTTCAAAGATTAACTGTGTAACTAATGGAACTGATTTTTCATTACAGTAAATTATGACAATGTACTTTAAATGTTTACATCAAAGAATTTTAAAACATATAATAAAATACCATAATACGTAATAATTTAAATCCATATTAATACTGCATTATTTTGCGCATGTAGTTTATTACCATTAGAATGTTTGTATCAAGAATCATTCTTGATGATGACATAAATAATGTCAAAATTTTGAATACCAACATGATGGTTTGTATGTCAATATTTGGAGAATGCAGCATACTTAATAAACCACAAATATAATAAACATTAAAAATAAATATAATAATATTAATATTTTCTTACCTCAGAATTTTAAAATCTAATAATTGTCTTATTTTATGCATGTACAGGATATTTTTAGATTTTTTATTACAGTGAGGATCAAAGAATAATAATAAATTAGAATTTTCATATCAAGAATAATAAACATAATATTTTTGACAGAATTTAAAAATCCATATAAGAATTGCATTATGTTATCTATGTAAAATGTTTGCACAAGTATTTTATTACCGCAAGGACATGACTTAATGAATGTTTGTATCAAGAATCATTTGTGATGATGACATAAATAATGTCAAAATTTTGAATACCAACATGATGGCGTATATTTCAATACAAAGAGAATGTACTATGCTCAACTATCCACGACTATAATAAACGTATTATTAATAAATTTAAATAAGAATATTATTTTTTTTACCTCAGAATTTTAAAATCTAATCAGTAATAATTGTCTAATTTTATGCAGGATACTTTTAAATAAAACTTTTTATTACAGTGTGAATCTAAGAATTATAAATTACAATGTTCATTTCAAGGATACTAAACATAATAATACACAAATAATAAAAATATTGTTGAATTTAAAAATCCATATTAGCATTGTATTATATTATGTATTTCAAATTTTTATCACAATTTGACTCAATAAAATAACTGTGAGTGCTATGAACAATCGTGTTTTCAAAATAATCAATGCGAACAAGCATAAATTAGAATCAATGAACATGTTAAACTTTTGCATTCTGAATTGTACTAAAATGAGTGTTACAATGCACTGTATAATTATGAAGATGAGTTTTAAATACTGTCCAAGCTACTAGTATGCTCGAATACAGACAGTCATGTATTAATATGCATTAGCTATCAATTATTAATGTATTATGCACTTTAAACATATTGTAAAAGTGTGTTGACTTTTTCATCCGGCAGGTGAAATACTGTATGTGAAAGGAGAAATTCATATAGTGTGGCCTTTCACCTGTACCTATATTTTTAATTTTGGCAGCAATGAGGATTGAATTGTGGAAGAGTTTTATATAAAATCTCCCTTAGATTACTACTTAGTTTCTTAATATTATTGAATCACTGTATTATAAATATGTACATTGTGTAAATAAAAACGAACTTGAACTTGAAATCTCCCTTTTCTTAACAACAAAGCTACCATTGCCATTAACTGGGCTCAAATTTGGGGCTTTGTAGGGGTATAGCTATTTTTGGTCTGTTTTTGAAGTGTACAACTAGCAACAAAAGCTATTGTATGAATTATATCCTCATGTATTAATTAGAATAAGGGACACGGAGGTCAAAGTGCCCTAATTAGTGATGGCCTGTGAAGTCTTGAAAACGTGCTGTCGGGATGAAATCATAACACAGGGTGAAGTGGCTATCTCATACCACATGGCAAGTGTGAATTTTACCAAAAAAATTGGTTGAAATACATTGAATTTTACAAGGATAATAGTTTTTAAAGCATTAGTATTAAAACATCTGCCTAGGTCTTAACATAGTTGATTTGGTTTTAATTTACGTTTACATAGAAATAAACATAATTTAACCTAGACCAAAAGTTGGAGATCCTTTCAGAAAGTATAGGAAAAAAGCGGCCTCTATTTTTAAACATACCCACAAAACCAGATGTAAACAAGGTTGCTTATTTGGTGTATTGAGAGTGAACTGGCAGGTTGTTGTCTTGGTTAAATTCGAGCCTGAATTAATTAATACATGCAATATGCACTCTCTCCTAACAACTTCTTAAATTATTGGCAGCTATTTAATTATACCTCCCCTATTCAATTCCCCCTTCCATTAATTACCCTACTTATATTTGTACTCAAGCATGGTTATACAGAAATGAAGGCCAGATTGCTAACATATGGCATCAGATTGTGATAGAAACGTCACCATTCAATAGGTTTAATGTTATGACATATGTAGGGCGACAACATGTATCTCTCCACTTGGTTGAAATGTCATTACTATATCTGTAATATTTATAGCAAAAAATGCAAACGTATTAACTTTGAAAATATGACGTTTACTGTTGTATAAGGCGGCCTATATTATTATTATATTAACCATGTTACATAATCATACAAAAGTTAAAGTTGACGCTATTTCAATCGTGAGGTTAACAATTTTGTGTAGGCAAAATTTCTTGCAGAATTTACATTCCAAGCTGCTGTGTCTTGTATATATAATATATACAAGACACTGTGGCTTGGAAAGTAAATAGCAAAGCCACACAATTGACCATTATTCAACATATTAAACTTTAAACATTCAAGTATTATGTTGCATTTATTCCTTTAAATCAACAAGAGGCCTAAGCTACTGTAATGTACATTCAAACTAAGCCTGGAGTAGCTGCTGGTCTGTTGACCAAATAAGCCATCATCAAAAATAGGTAGAGGGGTCAAGAATAAGACATCAAATACATGTACGGTAATGTTCACCAAGAGCTGATTTGGATGTCCAGTTTGAAGTGATAAATCTTAATATTATCCTATAAAACCATTTTTTTTTACTGTACGGGTAAACAGCGCAAAGTACACAAAGTTGGCGCACATTGGGCAAAGTATGCACAAGCTCATCCAATCCATTCATAATTAATTACATAATGAACAGCAATGTACTTAAAGGCAAGACAAATTATTGAATTGTAGATTTTTTTGGGATAAAAAACCCAGTTTTTGGGAACATTACTAAATGTTACCAATCATCAGTTTTTTTTCCGAGCCTTGGACTGAATCTGTGCTTAGTATGACATTGAGAACTAGATATTTTTTTTCTTTTGAAACACTTGGAATATGTTGGCAATAATAGATGGTTGTAAATTTTTTATTTGAAAATATGAAAAATAATATTAAAAGCTATGTACTATAATGTACATTGTCCAAATGATTAATACATTTATAAATTGTTTTTGAATCTTTATGATTAATTCAACATAAGCCCTGTGATTCACATTAACATATATTATTAATTCCCATCTTACTATCGGTTAGCTAATCGTTGATAACACATTTCATTGCATCGTGGCTTAAAGCGAAATATGACGACATTCAATACATTACACAGAAGTGCAAGTACATATGGTAGTATAATTTCAGTAGCCTTTAATTATTATAAGGCCGTTTTGATTGCACCATGCGGCTTCAAGACTACGAAGCAATGGAGTGAAGGCATTATGCGTATGCTCACCCATGTTACGTCATTATGATAGCTTATATAATAATTTAAAATTTTTAAATTGGCATAGTTACATACAGTTGCGGCGCCAGGATTTTTCCGACGGCGAAAGATAGGGCAACGTTGATGTTTGTGTGTTCCTGGTTTTCAATTCAACAAACAAAAACAAAAAAACAAAACAAAACAGTATTTCCCATATTTTACGTGATTTTTTTAGGACGTTTGTTCCTAGTATTGTAGGCTCAATCAGACCTTCATAATACTCTACAAGTCAAGTTTATCCCCAACGAATCCTAGGTAAATTAAAACTAGAGCCGCCACTGGTTACAAACTGTAAAGCTATCACAACATAGGGTGATGTTTGTGATTGTCAAAAAAAACAAAAACTCTGCAATAAGCACAGCATTTAAATAATGTCTTAAAAATTATTTCTTTCATTTTCTGAAGGGTGGGTTTTTGGAGAAGCAATTAATCTTCTTCTGGGTATTCAATGATCATTAACATAATATGAATGAATGAAACCCTGCAATATAATAATAATAACTTTATTCATAAATGAAACACCATTATTGGTGTTTCTTACAAGGCCTTTTTTTTGTTTTATAATGTTTACAACATATATGCAATGAAATGAAAATGTACAGGCAATTTTTAAGGTGCAAAATAAAAATAACAGTTAAAAAAACTTGAAGACCTAGAACTAAGAACTGATGTCATAAAAATGTAAATTATTTTCATATCATTTGATCATTATTTTGATTAATGTTCTGATATTTGGTGCTGTAGTAATATTTGTGTTCATATTATTTAATTCATTCCAAATTTTAGCGATAACCACAACATTTCAATAATGCCAAAAATCAGTTGAATTATGAATAATATAACAGCTCACCATTTTCTTCATATATTGGCAATATGAGCCAATTTGCATTCTACAGTTTCAGTAGTATTCTATATTCATGTCATGTATGCCTTAAATGTCAAATGAAATGATAGATTTTCTATCCATTGTGATTTCCCAAAAGGATTTTATTGTATAAAATTGTATTACTGTACTAGTTTCATCAGATAACAAATGATCTTTCTCTAGGCACAATTTTCAATATTTTATGTATAAAAACAATCTTTAATCTTTTGTAAGTTAAAAAAAAAAATTAAATTCCAGTCATGAAATCTTCTGTTGTCAACACAGAGTACTGCAAAAGTGAAAATTTTCCTGATTATTTTTTGCATATAAAGGAGCCACTGCAAAAATAAAACAATGTGAACAGAGTTCAAAGTTTGTGTAGCACAAATTTAAATTTGTAAAAATCAAGAGCTGAGAATATTGTAGGGTCGCCAAACTGTAAAAATTTACCCACATGAAAATCACCACTTTCACCATTTTTCATAAGAAAATGCACACATTGACACTCAGATCAGGGGCAGATGAAGATGCAGGAGGGGGGGGATGGAGGGGGTGGCAGAGCCGGTCCACCCCTTCTCTCCTCCTCCCTTAAATCCACATATGCAGATCAATTAAAGGCAACATTAACTTTTTATGAATCTTAAATTCCTAAATTTCACTTGTTTCCATCCAAATTGATCAAGCTTTCACAAAAGATAACTGAACTAAAAAATACTGACAGTAGAAAATAATTTCCAAGCACCTTTGTAAAACTTTGGGTCAGTCAATCAGGATTTTTATTTATTTCGTGTCACATCCAACAGCAAGTTCACTCGCCACTTACAGGATGAGATCTACGCCATGCTTTCTAAACCAAGTCTCATTATGAGGCCTGGGGAGTGGCGTTGTTAAGTCATGGGAACCAACCTAGCGTTCAGCCAGATTCGAACACAGAACCTCGGGATTGGAAGGCAAGCATGCTAACCACCAAGCTACAGTGCTATTTTTTAGATACCTTTTACTTTTGCAATATGAAATTTTAATATTTTATCTAAATGCTTCCTTTTTAAGTTTATGCAACTATTTCAATGTGGAGAGCCTCTAAACTGTTATTTTTGTTATAGCATCCATAGTTATCCTGCCTCATTGAATTACTTTTGTACTATGTTTTTTTTTATGCTGTATGTTTATGATATGATATGATATAGTTTCTGCAATTTATTTTTTACTTTTATATGTGTAATACTTTATGCATCTTAACAGGATAGCTTATGAATTCTGTACAAGATTTAAGATAACCTTATGTATTGCTTACAATTTTTGGGGTAATTTTATGCATTCAGCCAAAAAATAGGCAATTTGAAAATTTAAAAAATACTTAAAAGCCAATTCTGATTTTCTTGATTTTGGGTAAGTCAATTATTTTTATTGTGATCATGCTCCATCAATCATGAAATCTTCTTGTTGTCTAACACTGAAGAAGATCTTTTCTTAGTACTCAGATCAATTCAAGGTATCTAACTTCTACGAATCATACTTTAAATTGACAAGTTACTCTACAGTAGTACAATTCCAAGATCTGTACTTGTTTCCATCTAAATGCTTGAGCTTTATTAACTTGAATTACTAAAACTAGTCAATTATCATGAAATTACCAATTATCATATTATAATTAATTCTAAATATTAATTATTTTTCTTTATGATTCTACTCCATCAAAAAGAGGGACAAAACAACAAAATAACAGTCAAGAACTATAATATTAGAAAATCTCCCCAACAAAAATAGTCTAGAAATACATAAGTACTATAAATATATTTTAAAAATTAGAAATTACCAAATCAAAAAATATGTATGTCATCTTTATATGACTAAAACAGTATTTTTTTAAACAAAAAAGATATGAATACGAAAAAATGTTAAAAGAAGAAGGTCGTAAAAAAATTAAAACCATGGAAAAAGAGAATAATCAAGGGCACCAAGCCGAAAAGAAATAACATCTATGAAAAGTATAATGTATTTATATACTAAAAAAAAAACTAGATTTTGGGTGGGTAGATTAAAACATTTTATTTACACGTGACTTAGTAGGCTCTATTTTTTGTATCTTCGGCAATTTTACTTTAATGCATTTCTTTTTGGAGGACCGGCAGTAAACAACAATTTATATGGTCTTTTACAAATACACAACATTACAACAAGACAAACACTCTGAAATATGGGGAAACCAGGGTCATCCAAAGTGCCAACTATCACTGTGGCTTAGCCAGATTACAAACCCCAAAACAAAACATATTTTATTGTATTTTATATTCATTATTGGTATTTTATCATGTGCATAGATTTTGTGTAGAGATTTTATAAAGTACTTCATTTATTTTTCTAAATTTTACTTTTCATTTATTTTTAAAATTATTATTGTATTGAACCAGCGTTTAGAGAAACCACTTCTGTGTTGAACTTTGCCATATTTACCTCTAGACACGCCCTGGTCCATAAACAATTATTGTCAAGTTTATAGTAAATAAATAAATAACTCTAACTACTAATTACTCATTCCTGATGATGACTATTGAATCCTGTCACGATGGCTTGTATCTCATTGATTGCTGTATATATATAAATCTTTTATTATTCATTCAAAGGGAGCAAAATGCACCTCGTGGCCGGTAGGCCAAATTGCGTGCATATA